>DWON01007657.1:0-12725 GCA_018251015.1 Phocides pigmalion okeechobee
GGGCGGCACCACCGCCACCCTCATAACCCGCCGTAAAGCAACATGTTCCTCATGTATTGTGTTTCGGTTGGGTAGGTGTGGTTGCCGGATACACAATTTTGAAGGCGACCATCTTAGTCCTCAAGAGTAGGAACGTATCCGCATCCATCCTTAAATAGAACTTCTGTTCTATTTACTGGACGTGGTTGTCCATGGGTTGCAGTGAGCACTTAACATCAGGTGGCCTGCATGCCCGTTTCTTACTCTTTCACTATAAAAAAAAGTTTACAACATAAAATGTATAATTATTATTTTAATTCAATAGAGTGGAAAACGAGCGTACATGTCACTTGTTAAATATTTTCTGCAGCCCGTCAACATCTACGACCAACTTCAAACAGGACTTAAGTCTTGATACGATGTTGCTACTCCTGAGGACTGAGATGGTCGCCTCGCTTCTAATTAGCCGCAGCTGCTTCTCTGTAACCGAAATATAGATTTCTTTAACGGTTTTATAAAGGCGATGGTACCTCCCCGCTCAAACAATTCTACCTTCTGGTGTAATAACCCAGTGGTTAGTACATAGTACTCTTCTCACTTCAAAAACATATAAACTGTAAAAATTATATGAAATCTGTTGGTCACATAAAATAAATATCTAGTTTTATTGCGAATACATACAATACAAACTTCGGTCCGCTATTTTTTATACAAAATAGCGCATTTACAGTCTCTAACTTGATCTTTGCTCTGGAAGTCATAAATGATTATCTTTCTTTTTATGTAAAACTTACTGGACCGCAAATAGATTATCATTTAAGTTTAAGTTAGTTCACAAAAATGCTGATTCACTTAATTTCCGCTAAAGTTAACCGCATCCTCGCTTGTTCTACAACGAACTACAAAGATATAGAAGATCAACTATTTTATTTAAGCGATACCTGTTTTTTATGCGAGAAGAGTGGCAAACCAGCACGCAAACCGCCTGATGTTAAGTAGTCGCAGTCCAATCACAAACACGACCGAAATCCTATCTGCGCTCGAACGTAGATACGTTGCTACTCCTGAGGACTAAGATACTCGTAGCTGCTTCGCTTCCAAATGTAGTCGGCATCCGCACCTCTCCAACCGAAACACATGTAATACTTTACGGCAGATTATGAGGGCGGCGGTGGTACCTCCCCGGTCGAACTATAGTTTTCCCATCTTTAAAGTGGACTATATATCAATGGACATAAAACATAAAAATCCTGTTTTATAATTATCTGAAAATATATTAAACGTTAATACGATAAGTATATGCCACGGCGTTACTTACACGATCGATATTACGAAATTGTATACACTCTTTCAACTCGTATTCACCCCTTAAACATTTTCGAAATTTCATGATATTTTTAAATGTAATGAAATTTGTTCTGTCGCAAGAACACAGTTATATACAAGTGTAATATAATATAATACTTACGTCCTGTATTCTTATATGATAATAGTGTACAACAAATAGTACAAAGGTTATACGTTTTTATCATAAACTAGGGACTCGGGCCAGCTTCGCTCGGGTAATAGAGTTTACATTTACTTACATTATTTTTCTTTTATACATGCATTCAGTCATTACCTACTTACAAAATCTAACAATTAGAAATATTTATTTCGAACGACGACTGAATTACTATACTGAATTGAACTATTTAATTTCTCGTCAAATTTTTAAAAAATCCTTAACTTATTATGCACCAAAACCTTCCTCAGGATTCACTCTACCTGTTGTCGAAAACTATGAGAAATGCCGTCCAGTACTTTCAAAGTTTATCATGAACAGACAGACAGACGCGACGGGGACTTTATTTTATTATATTTAAAGATGTCAGATAAATACTAAAATTTTGTAATTAGTAATGCTATCTTTGGGGTGAATAATTCAAATCTCATCCGCAAGAGAACAAGGGTGCAATGAGAAACTCTTGTGAGCGATGGGAATCCGTTATGGATACAACTCGTCGGTTACCTCGCGACTGACTATCCATGACGAACTCTCCCACATATAAAAAAGGCATTTAATCATAAACTCTTAAATACAAACAAAAATATTCACACCAATGGTGAAACAAATGTCTAACGTAGGTATTAAAAAGGTGTGAAAGATTTATAGAGGTGAAAATTGTGTCGGAAAATGTCTTATACCTGAGCGCTTTTGAAGTGAACGTGTAATGTTAATATTAGAGACCGCCCATTGTTCTATCGTCAGGATTTTAGATTCATTTAAGAAAATAACAGATCCATTTTTACTACAGTGAATAAGTTAGTGGATTTTTTTTTCATTTTACTATGTACCGGGTACTCAAGATTAATGATTTCACGGCAAAACTGACCGATTTTTTATATGAGAAGGAAGCACACGAACATGCAAACCACATAGCATAGCAAAGTCGTAGCCCATAGACATCCACGTAAAACCACAAACACGGCCGAACCCTATTTGAAGTCAAACGAAGATACGTTTCTACTCCCGAGGACTAAAATGGTTGCCTCACTTCAAATTGTAGCCGATAACCGCACCTCTCCAACCGAAACACAAGTAATGCTTTACGGCGGATTATGAGCGCGGCGACAGTACCTCGCCGGTCGAACTATAATTCTCCCACCTTTAAATGGTTTATACTTATGTCGTCGGTGATAAAAACTGTATTTTCTTACTCTCTTTCTTAGTCCAGACGGTATATTATTTGCAATTTGAGTGACGGTAGAACTATATGTTGTCGAAATATCCTAGATATAGATAAATATGTCAATATCAGCAAACAAAAATCAAAAATCGTTAACCTTTAATACCCGGTACATAGTAAAATCTCGTGTAAAATATTCATAGTAAGTATCTAGACGATTTGAGTGTTCCGTCGGGCGGGACAATGAAACGATTATCACATCGCTCGACTAAGCATTACAGTATTCCAGCAGGAATATAAAATATAATGGTGCTTTCATAGATATTTCCACTTATCTCAATTATCTTCCTGACTGTGGATTTTTTTGTATATCCAACGAGTTTTATATATTTATTTTGTTAATGTGGAAATTTAGGTAAGTGGATGAGGGAGATAGATAGATGGATAGAATATGAAATGGTAAACTTGTATGTGCGAGTGTTAGATCATTAACGTTAATGTGGGAATATAATATAGGTGACGGAATCTTTAACTTCTACTGTCAAACGGCTTGAAATTGCAGTCTCTTCCTCTTAAACAGATTGATCTTGCTGTCCATCTGATGGTAAGGGTTCACTACCGTTCATCGACCTCTGTAATCAACTATGTATTGAAAAGGTTATCCACCTGAAATTGATCATAGATGTTTTACTATGCTTAAGGACGAATATATATCATATATATCATATATCATATATCATATTGTTGTAACGAAAAGGCAGATGAGCGTGACAGAAAAAAACATCATCTACGGATATTTTCAGCACCAGGAGTCACCAATACATCGCTGGCTTTAAAGTAAGCTGGTAACCATATGTCCTTACAAAAACAAGGACAAGTGCACAAGTACAATAACAAAAGAACAAAAAAACAACAGAGGTAAGCCGTGCATGTTCTGTTACTTGCTTTTCTTCAAAATATCATTTATTTCAAGCACAAAATCTACCAAGACCTAACTGTACCTAAGATCCGCAGCAGCTTAGTCTAAAAATGGCTCCCAAAGTATCTCTTTATTAAAGTATTCCGATTTAAATTCTGGTTCACAGCATTTCCAGGTTAAACGTTGATTTCCTCTGGGTCCTGTTCCTGGAGATGGGGTACAGCTGAATATTGCAATTCCTTAATACACCTGCTTTAAATAAAATAGAAATAGCAAACAAGTTCTCTTTATATTAAGTTGTCGTTGCCACTCATGGTATCCAAAACCTACAATATATAAGAACACTTCCCATCCGAAGTCAAACATTTCTCAAAGATCAGATTCTATCGTTGTTTATGCACGTGGACGTAATTATAATATTTCTAATTAAAATAAAACTTGGCTATGAAACATTTGGTCCGTGGAGTCCGAGTACTGCAAGTAAGTTACTGCATTATAATCATCTTTAAGCACAAAAACACAATTAGGTATATGCGCAAGTAAGCACAAATTGTTACAAGAATTATTTTGAAGCTCGAATTGGGAAGTAAATTGCATCGGTTAGAAACATGGCCGATAGATAAGGCGCACTCACGCTGGTTAAGCGAAGTTTGGCGCATGTAACTTTGCTTAGCTTCAAATTTGCAGAACTTAACTGGATTTGAAAACTTCGTTAGTGATTTAGCGGCTGTGTTGTTTGTGTAGCCTAGGACATAAACTTTCATGTCCTAAGTTATGTTATGTCGTCACTGTAGTTGCCCGAATAATAAATAAGTGGGCATAATATCGAAGTGCCGAATATCCGGCCACAATTTCGGTCAAAGTGCTGAATACTCAACCACACTCTCGGTAAGTACCCAAAGTTATGCCAATATTTTGGCAACACTTTTGGCAGAAGTGTCGAATATTCAGCCAAACTTTCGGTCGAAGCGCCGAACATTCAGCCACACTTTCGGTCGAAGTGCCGAATATACGTAGGCTGAATGTTCAATAGCGTCCAAATGACACCTACGGAATTCCATTGTACACAATTTGGGCAGACAAGTCACTAAACGCTGTCGATCAAAGTTTCTTGACACTATGATTCACGACACGCATTAACTGTTCTTTATTAGGTCAAATTACTTATTGTCTATATCAAAGTTTATTTTTCAAAAACACGTAAAACTGACAGGTTTTCGTTCACCACAACTTATTGCTGATAGATAAAATTTCAATTTATTTAACAAATATATATACACATCTTTTTATGAATACGCACTGTTTTTTTTAATACTCGGTTTTAGGTCTAATAACTCGTAAAATCGGCACAAACACCAATTAGGTGGAATGCCGAATATTGGACGAATGTACTTAGCATCTCCAGTTACACTATATAGTAACATACCTTACGCCTATTTCTTAAAACATTAAATTACATTCACAATAGTTACCAATTTTAGAGATCAACATCAATTGTTTTTAATGAATTCATTTTACATAGGCTTAGGAAAGGACTTACAAATTGTCAGTGACAATCCTTTGTAATCCACCGCCAGTTTGGACGACCGAAGTGTATCGTATTAGCACTTTATCCTTCAGTTCTACTGCAAAGCGATGTAGTTGGCTGCAATCCAAAGTCGTTTATACCTACTAGTTCTAACCAGGATGTGGTCTGTCTTACAATAGTATTTACAGCGAATGAAAGTAAAGCCTAAGTTGGTCGATTCGCAGAAGTGTAGCGGACAAACGCACCACTAACTTTTTTTATGTGAGAAGAGTATCAAACAAACATGCAAATGACCTGATATTAAGTGGTCGCAGCCCATAGACATCCACGTTTAAGCAGAAACACGACTGAAATCCTATCTGAGCTCGAACGTAGATACGATACTACTCCTGAGAACTAAGATGTGAGCCTCATTCCAAAGTGTAGCCGGCAACCGCACCTCTCCAACCGAAACACAAGTAATTTTTGTAGTACCTCCCCGGACGAGCTGTAAATCTCCAACCTTGAAATCCAATGCATCAGCCTTTACGTGTCCACTGCTAAAAATAGGCCTCTCCTAGTTGCCGCCACTCTGGTTTTGTGCCCTCTGTATCCAGTCTATGCATCCGCTAAATAACCCGCTGTAAAACGCGACCTATCCTACACGTGCCAAGTACCTGCGAGTACCTCATTTATCGCGCAGGCAATTTTAAAATCACCGCAGGATTTGCAGCATGACGTAGTGTTCAGGATTCACACACGATGTGCTTCAGAATTGCCACCACCACATTTTACTGGACAATATTATTTTAAGGAACAACGGGTTTCTATTATGCATAGTGTTAATTAGTTTAGAATCAGCGACGGCTATAGTAAAGTGTAGTGTTGGCAATATAACCTTTTAAGAAGACTTGAAAAAAGAGGCTCTTAATTCTGTTTTATTTAAATTAATTATCTAATTTATTTTGTTTAATTGCTAAACCTTAATTGTTCACCGATTATTATTATTTTTTATTTATTTTTCAAATTATTCTCCCGTTTAGTCCTATATGAATAGAAGTCAATCATGTTACATTTTGAAGAGAAAATACAACTTCTAAGGGTGGCAAAGGGATAATACTTCGCATTGTAGTTACATTTTAATCAATTAATTTCTTTAAGAGACTTATTTAATTGTAAATGTATATTACAAAAAATATCTGACGTGAATACGTGCTTAAATTTATTTAATTCTCTCTTACTTCTTATCAAAAGTACTTTCTCTATATCAAAAAACTTAAATTAGTTAATTTAAAATAAATTTAAAGTGCATACAAAATCTATTTGATTTTAAACTAACATTATCACGGAATTTAATCATTTTATACTCCAAACCCCGTGTTTAGCCGTGACCACGAGCCAATTGTTCGAAATGTCGGCGATCAAAAATTAACATTCAAATATCGTGAATCGTCTGTAGCCGATACACAGTAATTAATTAATAAAAACATCATATATCAAAAATTAATAATAATGAAAAAAATAGTGAGTAAGTCGGTACAACGTAAAGTAACACGCATCGTAAAACCAAAACAAAAACTCGCTTAAATGTCCCGGGATTCGCTACAGAATGACCCCAACAGGGACCTGAGACGGAAACTTTAGTAAATCACCCGTAAATTAAAGCCAATAAATTTTAATGTGGCAACACAAGCGTGGGGGCGCCCTAACTGTCATCTAGCGTTATTTACGGTCCTGCCACCCGGAAATACCTACCTTTGTAAAATATACACTACGGAAAAATGTACTATCAGTAGATTTAATGAAAAATTTTCAAAGAATTAGACTCACAGATTTAAATGAAGAAATTCTTTCAAACAATTAGACTCCCGTTTGATCGATGATGCCGATGTCAAGAGGGCTGGTTCATATCTCGCGCAGAGAATGACGATTACTATTCAACGCAGCAATGCGGCTAGCGTTCTTGTGACCATGCCGCATGCGCACGGTCTTCTTTTGATCGTTCAGGTTAGGTTTTTCTTAAAGTTAGTATTAAGATTTTCATATTTGTAATTATGATAATAATGAAATAATCCCAAATTAAAAAAAGTGTTTTTTATTCAATGGTTTAATATTTTGTTACTTTAGTGATTATACCAAAAATAGCTTAAAAGTCTATCTAGATTAAAATTTTTGTCCTTAGAATGTATTAAATCACAATAAACTTATTTAAGTGTCTTAAACCAAATAAATTTCTCAGAATGTATAAATACGAATAGTTTTCTTAGAATATCTTAAACTACACTTACTTAAATGTGTAAAGATAAATTAATATAACAACAATATCTTAAACCAAATCTAGTTACTAGAACATTTTTAACAAACAACTTATCTTAAATCAAATATTTTTTTAGAATGTTTTAACACAATCTTACTTTTATATTTTTATTGTGAAAGAGTAAGAAACGGGCATGCAGGCCATCTGATGTTAAGTGGTCACTGCAGCCCATGGACAACCACGTCCAATCTCAAATAGAACAGAAGTTCTATTTAAGGATGGATGCGGGTGCGTTCCTACTCTTGAGGACTAAGATGGCCGCCTCCAATCATGTGTTACTTAAGTGTTTTAAACGAAATAAACAAAGTGTAATGTAAAGTTTAAGAATATACGTCTCAAAAATTCATTTTTATCAGAAATGATACAATTATAAATTTACAATGATGAAAATCTTAAAACTAATTACAATAAAAACCTAAACTAAACAATTTAAAGGGAGTCCGTGCCCATGCGGCATGGTTCCAAGAACACTAGCTGCATTCCCGCGTTGGATAGCAACCGCAATTCTCTGCGCAAGATATATACCAATCCTCTTGTCACCGGCAGCGTCGATCAAACGTGGTATTAATTATTTCAAAAATATTTTGGCATGCAGGTAAGCCCTATAATTCTTAATGTTTTAAACATTCGTATATACAATGATGAAAATCTTAAAACTAATTACAATAAAAACCTAACCTAAACAACCTAAAGGGAGTCCGTACCCATGCGGCATGGTTCCAAGAACACTAGCTGCATTCCCGTGTTGAATAGCAATCGCGATTCTCTGCGCAATATATGAACCAGTCCTCTTGTCACTGACGGCGTCGATCAAACGTGGTACTATTTGTTTGAAAAATGTTTTGCCACGCGGACCCCACGGGCTAAAGGTTTTAAAGCCAAGTGTAACAAATACGTAATCACTACATTATCACATTCGTATTAAATGTGTAAGATTAAAATATATTTACGAAACAATATCTTAAGCCAAACATATTTTTAACAAACAACACTAACGTTACAGGAACGGGGAACATTATTCAGCACAATCCCGGGGCTTAGCCGAACGCCGAGAAGCGCCTTACATCGCCACCAGAAGGTTTAACAGTGTACACTGCATAAAACAGGCTTTGAGCCGGGCACAGGAAGCCTGTGGCTTGTAGATTACGTACTAGAATTATCAAAAATACAGTACCTCTTTTGTGTTGTACGTACATTGTACTCTTTTTTTGGTTTTGGATGTGGAAATCCTCGAATGATCCCTTCCGCCCAGCGCCGGGACGAAGGGGTACGTCAGATATTTATTGACTAAGATCACCTGTTCCTGCACAACCCTTAGAGTTCCGGGGATCCCAATTGGATAACCACCGCGATCCTGGTAGATATTGTAGTGTATAGTAGTCTCCGATCAATGGTGTCAATTTTTAAGTTCTCTAGGCAATTGACTTAAAGTCGAGAGTATAATTTAGTAATTCCTGTCGTTAATCTCTTTGCAGTTATTTATTAAATAAACATTCTTATTGTATGGTATGAAGTGTGAAAGTGTTAAAGTATGAAACGGTCATATGTCCACAGTCCATTCCCAAACCATATTTACTGTCATCTAGCTGAGCCTGCCAAAAACAAATCCTGATTGATATCGTTGTTGTTGCGAGATGTGGCTAAGCTTAGGCTAGAAATTTTGTATCGTTACTTTGTCAGCTCATTCTCTATTTATTTCACCTCTTTTAGTCAACAAAATTGCTTGGGTTGCAATATTCGTAAAATATCTTAGAAACGAGTTTGTTATCTGTCTGTATGATTACTATTCTTTATTACAACATTTTTGAAACTCATAGACATCTATGTAAAACCTCAAACGAGACTAATCCTACCTGACGTCGTACATGCATGCATTACTAATTCAAATTCGAATTCAACTATTTTCTTTAAATAAAGAGTTGGTTTACAACGGATTATCGGAACATCAATATTACCCTTTTGTTTTAAGGACTAATACAGTCCTTAAAACAAAAAGTCCTTAATTTTTTTTTAAAGGTGATATAGCCGTTAGTGCTCGCCCGGGGCGGCATCACCGCCACCCTCATAACCCGCCGTAAAGCAACATGTCCATCATGTATTGTGTTTCGGTTGGGGAGGTATGGTTGCTGGAGACACATTATTGGAGGCGACCATCTTAGTCCTACGCAGTACTTAGTAGGAACGCATCCGCGTCTATCCTTAAATAGAACTTCTATTCTATTTGAGATTGGACGTGGTTGTCAATGGGCGGCAGAGACCACTTAAAATCAGGTGTCCTGCATGCCCGTTTCTTACTTTTTCATAGTAAAAAAATGTATGGTTTATTAAACTATGTGTGTATACCTTCGCTCCCTCCATATCTCTTTTTAACACACTTTTATTAGCTTGGGTTGTATGTAATGGAATCTTTGAGCATAATTTTCACCAATTTCCAGCTGTCCGATTAATATGAAACTTTGCACACGTATCAAGGACAGATGACAATGCAATAATATGAAAAAAATAAATAAATAAATAGTTAAAAAAATTAAAAAAAAAAACACTGTAAAAAAAGCGTGGAGTGCATGGTGTTAATACATTACTGAAAAAACGCACCACGCTTTTTCTTACATTGCAATATATTTTTTTCTTTTTTAGTTGTATGTTTTATAAAAGTATGTTTTTTTACTTTTTTAATTATTATTTCTTTTCCAATTTTTTCATTCCTTTTACCCAAAGGTTGTCTAAAATAAAACCGCCTTCTGTTTACACTTCTGTATTTTGTTGTTGTTATTACCCTTGTGTATTTTCTTTCTTGGTGTACAATAAAGCATATTTGTATTGTAT
Source organism: Phocides pigmalion okeechobee (assembly GCA_018251015.1). Lineage (NCBI taxonomy): Eukaryota > Metazoa > Arthropoda > Insecta > Lepidoptera > Hesperiidae > Phocides > Phocides pigmalion. The sequence goes on from DWON01007657.1 coordinate 10,218, forward strand.
CGTATCGTATCGTATCGTATTACATTGTATTGTTTTGTCGCCTTACTTCTAAGTAAAGTCGGTAACCGCAGCTCTCTAACTGAAACACAACAGATTATCAAAACGACAACAGTTTTTACAGAGAATATCAAACATATCTCATATATAAGACGGTAATATTTTATGGGACTCATATGTAACATAAATTGATATAAATCCTGGAAAAAGTGAAACAAATTTGTCGGACTTAAAGACAGTAGAGTCTACGTAAGCCATGATTTTTCTTTACTCGACCGAGTCTAAGATAAACAACTATTGTTAAGTAAAAACTTCTCTAGAAAAGGTGTATGGGATAAAGACAGAAATCCCTACTAATATTATAAATGTGAATGTAAGTTTGTTTATTACGCACGTCAAAACTACTCAACCGATTTATCATGAAAATTTGTCCATATATTCTTAGAGAGATCGAAAAAGACATAGGATACTGTTTTATTAAAAATATATATGTATATATAAAAAAATCGCAGATGTGATTGTTTGTCAAAAGATTAGAAGATCAACTTCAAATTAGTATTTTTGACTATAGCTTCAGTTGTTTGAAATTTTTGTGAATTTCATATTATTATCACTTATAAGCAATAATAAAACTATTTCAATTCTTGAGGTTAGGTACCAGTTTATAGTTTTAATTATTACTCGGTGCAATGATCTTTGATATTTATTTAAGGGCTTCAAAGCAAGCGAAGCCGCGGGTAAAAGCTAGTAGTACATAAAGCAACATTACAAATTGAAGGTCTTTTAGGCTCATACGGTTTTTTCATGAAACAGAGATATAAGTTTATTTCTTGTGTAGGGAAGTATTAAGTATACAATGTTAAGATAGTTACATAACTAATTAAGCTAAATATACCGTGACCATGCGAAATGCCAAGAAAGCGGGCCACGTTCCCGCGCTGGACAGCGATCGCATTTCTTTGCAGATGTGAAGATTGTTTGTCACTTGATGTGTGTGTGTGTGTGTGCGTGTGTGTGTGGATGGGCGGGGATTTCCAAAGTTAAAAAGTATAGAAAGTATAGTGTGATCTTTTTTATTTATTAAAAATAAATTTTAAATATAATGATTCCGGCCAGGATCGAACTGGCGGCCTTCTGCGTGTAAAGCAGATGTGATAACCACTACACCACGGAACCTGTTAGAGCAATGGTTGAAAGTATTACTGGTTTTCTTATTCATCCGAGCGTCATAAGGGAAAGGCAAAATTCGTAACGTCTATCTCAGAAATCAGAAGTATAAGGCTGTCTTTTCTGTACGACGTTGTTTGTCATGGTTTTATGTAGGTTTTTTTTATTGTGGAAGTGTAATAAACGGACATGCAGGCCACCTGATGTTAAGTGGTCACTGCAGCCCATGGACAAACACGTCCAATCTCAAATAGAACAGAAGTTGATGCGTTCCTACTCTTGAGGTCTAAGATGGTCGCGTCCAATAATGTGTATCCGACATAATTTTCAACAATATGTTTCATATTGTTGAAAATTATGTACAAATAAAGAGTATTGAATTTAATGGTGGTTGTATTTAGTATTTGAATTAAGTTTCAATCAGAATTTAATTGTATTGGAAAATACTAAATTGAATTACATTGTATCCTGTCGTATCATGTTGTTTCCTATCATAGCGCATCATATCGTATCATAACGTATCGTATTGGTTCGTATCGTATCGTATTGTTTCGTAAAGTATTGTATACAAGCAACGGATAGAATATATATATCATATATTCCGATTTTTTTTCTCCCGTACTAAGGGAACCTTCCTCTGCCTCCTAGAAGGATATACGCCCATAACTGTTTATAGCTTAACTTAAAAAACGCGAATGACGTCACATAATCCCGCAAAATGACCAGTGGACTGTACATGAAACAGAGATGGACAGAAGTCCTAAATAAAACGACAATACAAATAGTCGAGCTCACAGGCTCCGACGGTGTCTATGCAGAGGCGATGTAAGTCAAGATTTATCTCTCGCGGACCGTCATTTAGCATCGCGACAACGTATTTGTTACCGCAATGCGTTATTAACGACAACTACATATTTAGGTACTGATTAAACCATTTTTTAACTCTGTTTTACTTGTATTGTAGTAGAAATAATGTAATTAGTATATAGGATTTTAAACTAATATTATAGAGGAATTTGTACATTTTTACTATGTACCGGGTACCCACGTATAACGATTTTTGATTTTTGATTACCGATATTCCGAACCAGTTGCATGGTAGTTGCGGTAGCGGGGTAAACTGTTGACAAGTGCTAATAATATATATATAATGAAAGTGTAAGAAACGGCCATGCAGGCCACCTGATGTTAAGTGGTCACTGCAGCCCATGGACAACCACGTCCAATGCCAAATAGAACAGACGTTCTATTTAAGGATGGACGCGGTTGCGTTCCTACTCTTAAGGACTAAGATAGTCGCCTCCAATAATGTGTATCCGGCAACCACACCTCCCCAACCGAAAC
>DWON01007658.1:0-12725 GCA_018251015.1 Phocides pigmalion okeechobee
GTTCTAAGTTACTATGTTAAATTCAAATGTTATAATCGTTGGTGAATTAAATAAATAAATAAATCTAAAGCGGCATGGTTAAAAGAACGCTAGCTGCATTTCCGCCTTGAATAGCAATCGTAATTCTCTGCGTGAGATATGAATCAGCCCTCTCGTCATCAATGATGTCTTGAAGTGGTACTAATTGTTTGAAAATATTGTGGCACTCGTACCCCACGGATCAAGGTTTCAAAGCCAAGAGGAGCAAATACGTAATCACTGCTTAGTGGGACATATTTACGCTATATCAAATTACTTTTGGAGTCGTCTAAAAACAGCTCCATTCATAATAATTCCGATGACATCACAACATTATCAATCTGCACGGCGCCGCGTGCGCTCCAGCCGACTTAATTATAATTGAAACCACACAATACGTTCCACGAAATTACCGTTTATTACCATAACTACATCTCTAAATATTGTACAACAATTCCACCCGTCGCGTCTGTCTGTTCGCGATAAACTCAAAAAGTACCGGGCGGATTTTCTTATAGTATACAACAACAGGTAGGCAATTCCCGAAGAACGTTTTGGTGCGTAATAAATTGAGTTTTTTTTTGGAAATTGGGCGATAATTTAAATAATTAAATTCAATATAATTCAGGCGTTGATCAACATAGATGTTTCTAACCGTTAGTTTTTGCAGCTAAGTAACTGGATGCATGTATGAAAAAAAAATACAAGTGAATACACTCTATTATGCGAGCAAAGCTGGGCCGGGTCACTAGTAGATTATGTATGCGGTTCCGCTCGACCGTTACAAATTTCATAGTAACTTCGTATCATCAATGCATCACTTTGTTGAGCATAGATTTGTGAGTATAATTTTTTTCTAGTAAAAGATCAACTTCTTCTCAGTATAAAAAGAATTGCTCTTCTGGTATGGGTTCGAGAAACCCCGAAATATCTTCTCTTTTGAAATTCCTCAGTGCTGTAACTGTCTTCTAATAAAAGATCTACCTTTTTTCAGTATACAAAGGATTGCTCTTCTGGTCTACGTTTGAGAAAGCATGAAATATCTTCTCGTTTTAAAATCCTCTGTGCTGTAACTGTCTTTTAAATAAAATATCTACTTTTTTCAGAAAACAAGGGATTGGTCTCCCGGTATGCGTTTGGGAAACCACGAAATATCGTCGCTTTTGAAATTCCTCAGTTCCATAGCTGTCTTTTAGTAAAAGATCTATTTCTTCTCTTCTTCTTACTTACAATACTAATTAGTCTTGTATTTCGGTTATCTTTAGAAAAATGCTCGTCGGCTTTTGCTCTACTTTAGTTCAAGTATCAAAATTGACAATGCAATGACTACAAAACATCAAGTTAACTACATTCATAGTAGTTAATTTAATTATATAAAAAAGTGTGTAAGTGCGATATGTAAATATTATTCCAAACTGTTAAATACTTTTAATTTGGTGCCTTATCTCCTATCCTTTTATCAGCAACGTGACCCACCCAGACTATCTACTTTTGTGTTTTAATTCCTGTATTCTTGATATCACTGCGCATTTTACTGTATACAAGAAAAATAGAGATGTATTCAATAAATATAAAGTTAGTAGTGGAGTTTCTTTCGCCGACCCTTCTCCAAAACGAAACACCTTACGAGTCGGTGGTAGTTTATTGACGTTCAAACAGAATTCGGTAAAGAATCTACTTTGAATAAAAATATTTTGATTTTGATTTTGATTTTGAGTATTTTGTATTCAATTAAATCGTACTTGATTGTGTTGTGTCATGCTGAGTTATATTTTGATGTGTTGCATTTTTATTATGTTGGAAGACTAGCCAACGAGCGTACAGGCCACCTGATGTTAAATGGTCTCTTCGGACCAAGGACATCCATATCCAACGTTAAACATTACTGTAGGCATGTATGACGATTATATCAAATAGGACTTTAGTTCTGCATGACTACGGACGACACCAGTAATGCTGTCATAATCCATTGTGATGCAACTTGTGTTTGGGTTGAAGAGGTGCGATTGTCGACTACATAAGCTAGGCGACCATCACAGTCCTCAAGAGTAAAAACTTATCTATGTCCTCAGACATGACCTGAGCCCTGTTTGTGGTATGTGGATATCCATGGGCTGCAGCGACTACTTAACATCAGTTGACCTATATGCTAGTTTGACAACTTCAAACTGTAGTCTTAACTTCAAACCTATTACACATGCTGCAGTGATGTCTGACTAATAGGTATATTTACTAATTCCATATCAAAACAATTGAGCGGGTTTATCCAAAAAATGTTATCATTGAGTGCTGCAAAGTCAACTGAAGTTCAGATTTCAAGGCTATTTGATAATATTTCCCCGAAGTTACGTGTTACATGAATGTGTCTCCGTGATAAAGTTTTTGTGTCTACTAATGGATTGCTATTTCTAGACACAAGATTCATTGTTGTCTTTTTCATTTCTTTCATTTCATCATTTGTTTTCCTGTTTTTTTGCATTCACTATTATCCTATATCTGTGTGAATACGCAGACACAAGTGACGGGACTTCCTATATGACAGCCTCCGTTCAATTTGAGGATTAATTGAATTATATGTATTATATACGGAAACACTCGTTTGCCATACTATGGGATTCAAGGGGCGACCGTGGTCACCTCACAAGTGCTAAACCCATCACGTCATTCGGGAAATCCTCGTTTGCCATGCCATGGGATTCAGTGGGCTACAGGTGCCACCTCACAGGAGGGAAACACATCAGTGGGAAACATTCATTTGCCATGTTATCGAAATCAATGGTCGACAGTGGTCACCTCACAGGTGCCAACCACATTAGGCAGAAACCACTCGTTTGTTGTTTCCATTATATAAAAACACAAATGTCGAATGAACTGTTTTAGTTTCGAGGGAAGATTCGAAATCTTCACAAAATCACAGACATACACATCCGTTATATTTGTATGTAGTGATTTATAGATAAAATAGATTTGGGCTTCCCCAGCTTCAAAACATAATATTTACAACTATATTATCTATTTTAGTGTAACTTGAACGTTAGATAATTGTTAAAAATATATACTCATATCGTGAATATATATTATTTTGGTCTCAAATTCAAATTCAAATATTTTATTTCATTGTATGGTATTTAATTACACTTATTGAACGTCAAGGGTACAATATAAAATCAGTACATCGGCTTTGAGCGCCTGTTGGCTAAGGTTGACCGGGAGAAAAAAGCCGGCGGAAAAAAATTCTAGGCACTCTTTTTTCTTTTTTGTCTCTGAGAAAAAATCCTAGAACCCCGGTTTGGGAGTGATTTCAGAATATTTAAATTTCCTTAGTGGCCGACAGGGCTTGTAGAGAACATCATGCTTTTGAAACGAATCCAACTGGCGTTCTGTAGTACCACGCTCTGATCATTATCTAGTATTTTTAGTAGGGGTATGGGCGTATCATGGACACGGCCGTGTGTTGTACGTGAATACGTTTATGTATCGACTGTCACTAGTTTAAACTAATTTTCGTAGCTTTTCAATTCAAAAGATATACTATTTGCAAATCTCGATACCCAGCAAAATAATCTCAAAATGACTGCGTTTTTCCCTCCATAGCGCGTGATGCGTTATTGTTTTCTCTTATCGTAATGAATTCTTTGACCCTCTCGCTATCCAGTGGTATAAGTGGTGACCTCCCTCATAATCCGCCGTAAAGCATTACTTGTGTTTCGGTTGAAGAGGTGCGGTTGCCGGCTACACTTTGAAGTGAGGCGAACATCTTAGTCCTTAGGAGTAGCAACGTATCTACGTTCGAGCGCAGATAGCATTTCGGTCGTGCTTGTTGTTGTACGTGGATATCTATGGGCTGCGACTGCTTAACATCAGGTTGTTTGCAAGCTCGTTTGCTCTTATCACATAAAAAAATGGATGTAGAGGATTGATTCGAAACGACAACGCCAAACTGTACCCATTTTGTAATCATTGGGTTTTTTGGATAGCCCCCGTATGGTAGCAAAGTTAAAGACGTCGCAATAATTTTAATCTTGAAACTCACTAAAAGACAAAAATAATTTTAAAAGATAATTTTAAAATAATTATTGGAACAACCATTTTGTGTACATAATCTGTTATCAGTGAAAATATATCTGTATAGAAGATATTATTTTTTAACAGAGAGACAGAAAAATACGACAGTATGAATTCCGCTGATGATATAACTTTGAAATCATATTGTACTCTCTGTCATTAAACATAGTATTACGTCAATAGGTGTTCTAGGTAATTTGATAAAATCAAATATTTGTAAAGCATTGCCGTTTTATTAGCAAAATGATGTCATTAATAGTGTGTAGTATTTAGTTGCTCATTTTAGATATTACGCTTATATTTCTAGGAATAACATAATGGACAGTCCAATGTATCGTGGTCATCGCCCACGGATATTGTAACCAACTTTTTATGACCTTCCACCTACTTGAAGATAGTTCAAAAAATGAAGTAAAGGACAGTTCAATATATTATGGTCATCGCCTATGGACATTTTAAACAACTTTTACTGACATCGAAGTAGCAAATGCGTCTGAAGTCCTCCTGATTATATTTCTAGGAATAACATAATGGACAGTCCAATGTATTGTGGTCAATGTCTTCCATTGGTATCATTATCAACTTTTTTGCCAAATTGACTTTACAAATGCACTTGTAGTCCACTTGTTAACATTTCAAGAAATGAACGGGAAGTCCAATGTATGATGGTCCATGCCGTCCATGTACATTTCAACCATTTTTCATGATCTTCAGGTCGTATCGTGGTCATCGTCCATGGACATCATAGCCAACCTTTTTTGTGAAATTTAGGTAACAAACTAGTCTAGTCCACTTCATAACATTTAAAAGAATGTAATAATAGACAATGTAACAGATTAGTGGTCTATGTATATCTCCCATGGACATCTTAACCATCTTTTTTGTGACATTGAAGTAGAAACGCGCTTGGAGTCCCCTTGTATTATTTTAGATAATGAAGCAATAGACAGTCCAATGTATCGTGGCCATAGTATCTCTCGGGTCGAACCGTACATGTTGTATTGTTCAAAAGTACTCGTGATGGTGGACAGGTGATATGACATGTTTCGACATATACGAGTGAGGCCTCCATTTTAATCCTTAAGAGTAATAATGTATCTGTGAACCAACGCAATTGAGATGGACTTTTTTTGGGATGCTGTTATATATAACTGTTTAAAAGGTGGTAGAGCCGTTAAAGCTCTCCCGGGGCGGCACCACCGCCACCTTCATAACCCGCCGTAAAGCAACATGTTCTTCATGTATTGTGTTTCGGTTGGGGAGATTTAGTTGCCGGATACACATTATTGGAGGCGACCATCTTAGTCCTTAAGAGTAGGAATGCATCCGCGTCCATCGTTCGTTCTTCTGAATAGAACTTCTGTTCTGTTTGAGATTGGACGTGGTTGTTCATGGGCTGCTGTGACCACTTAACATGAGGTGGCCTGCATGCTCGTTTCTTATTCTTTAACAATAAAAAATATATATGGAGTTGTTTAAAACAAATGGGCGGCAGTGACAATTTACAATCAGATGGACTGCACGCTCGGTTGAATGATCGAAGTTAGTACAAACACACATTCGTATAAAAATGTTGTACTAACATTGAGAATATAGATGCAGTGTCTGCGTAAAGTTTTTCTTAAATTTGTAGTAATGATAATTTGCTATTGAATAAAACGCAGGCGTTATATTTCTTTGATAGCGAGGCGACCATGTTAGTCTGCAAAATGAATACTGAGCAAAATACATGCCATTGTGGGAGGCGGCACTAAACTGGAGCTTATTACTCTAGACTGAAGATGCGCCGATGATTCAGTGAAACATTGTATATGTTAGCATCTGTATATAATCTTCGAACACAGACGTAACGTACGCCTCTGATGTTGTAGCGTCGACGTAAACACAACACTTGTTTGCCTGTACTCCATACAGATTTGTACAAACATCACAGATGTGTACAAGCGCAAGTGCGTTGCCGGACAACACATAGTAGTGTTGTACACAGCAGGGAAAGGGTTAAACTACAAATTACAAAATATTCTCGCAAGCACTCTAAATATTAATGTTATAAATGTCCATAGGCGACGGTGACTGCTTACCATCAGATGGCTCAGTACTCTTATGTTTTTAAGCTAATACCATGGCGGAATTTACACATTTTACTTTATCCCAGGGTTAACACTAATTTATAAAAAAAAACACATTTTAAAATTATATTTACAATTTATTGGAATATGACAAGAATATAATTATGCTAATTGAACACTTATTGGCCATTTACAATCCACTACACATCAACACAGTAAAAAAAAAAATCCAAATATCGATTCAGTTAAGAGTTCCAAAAATGAAATGTAAAAAAAAGTTGTCAATGTGTAATAGATTGTATAATGGTTGACAGATTTTTGAATCTTGCGTTCCACATAATTATCACAACGACCTTGTAAATTCTTTACACTTTTATTTTTAAAGTGTCAATAATTTTTAAAGGCGAACGGTAAAATTGGCCACGCTGTAGTTTCGGGTTCCAATTTAACTAAGAGTTTTCAAAAAATCTTAGTCGCTGTGGTCATTCAGTGGAATCCCGCCAAAATATCCTCTAATACCCTGCATCCGCGTCATAACTGCTTTTCTGACTGTTGTATTTGCCTGTAAAAAAGTAAAAAAAGGTTGAAATAACAGTAAGTTTTTTTTAAATTTAACAGACACTTTCTAATTTTTCTAAATGTTAACGGAACCTATCTTAGGACCAACTATACCAAAATAATAGCAGTAAGTACTTAGTTTATTATCTTCAATTCAAAATAATAATACATAAAGTAGTTTATTTAATTCAACATTTTAACAATTAACATAAATATAATTAATTTATTCATAATTACGGTCAAAATAATGTTGTCATATCAAACTACAATATTTTACTATGATATCGAACATAACATAGCATCAATATCGTAACATTACACTAATGAACAAGAAACTCTTGAATCGTGTAAAAACTCTTTTAGTATAAAAAAAATGACAGATCAACTTACTTTCGCTAGCAGTCAACTGCAGACTCTTCAGTATGTCTTCAGGGATAGGAGGCGGCGTGGGTAAATGATCACCGGTGGCCTGGAAGCCGTTCTCGCCAGCGGTGTAGGATACAGAATAGGTCTGCCCGTCGTCCCCGATGTAGGAGTACGACCCCGACACCTGGAGAGAGCCTTTCTCAGGCTCTGCACCTGGGAGGACTCGACCTGGAAGTACGAGGAATTATTTTAAAATCGATTGTAGCTACGTTAAATTTTGTAAATTAGAAACTCGATTTCAGAATTCGATGGGAACATTTTGATTTATTTATTTTCTAAATCTAAATAATTAAGGGTGGGAAAACTACGGTTCGGCCGGGAGGTACCACCGCTGCTGTCATAATCCGCCGTAAAGTTTTACTTGTGTATCAGTTGGAATATGTTATAACTATTTATAATAACGCTTGACCTAAAGAACTCAAGTCAGTGCCCGTGCGGTATGTTGCCAAGAACGCTGTTCGCATTCTCGTTCCGTATAGCGATAGCATTTCTCTACGCAAGATATAACCATATATAACTATAACTAGCCTAATACTATATTAACCTATCCTACTTATAAAACATTTATTTATAAATTACTAGCGACCTGGCCCAGCGTCGCTCTGGTAATAGAGTTTATTTACTTACGTTATTTTTCTTTCGTAAATGCATCCAATCCTTACCTAGTTTCAAAAACTAACAATTACGAACATCTATTTCGAACGATGACTGAATTTACTATATTGAATTTGATTATTTCATTTGACTTTTAATTTACAAAAAAAACTTATTTATTATGCACCAAAACCTTCTTTAGGAATCACTCTACCTGTTGTTGAAAACTGTGAGAAAATCTGTCCAGTACTTGAGTTTATCGTGAACAGAGAGACAGACGCGACGGGGGACTTTGTTTTATAATTTATAGATAGATAGATAGATATAGATAATTGACTAGTTAAAAGTAGTGACTCGACCACTTGCAAGTAGATTGATTAATTCGATAGATCGTGATGACCTAACCTTTTTGATGTGTTATGGGTATGAGTTAAAAGAACTCTTTAAAAATTATGTAATCGACCCGTTGTTATTAATGTAAACAGATATTAGTACCTTTTCCTTTCTCTTTCTAGTACTATTCCTACCTAAAACTTATGTGTAATTCAACAATAATACGTAACGCAAAAAAGAAAAACGAACTGAACGTAGGGTAGATATTAATCTATTACTAGCACCTGTCTACAGTTGCCTACACCATCGGCTTAGCCATGCACCTGGTCCGAAATATCGGTAATTATAAAAATCGTGTTAATCGTGATCCATATATACTAAAATGTCCCTTCCTAAAGTTGATAAATACTTATATAAAACTAATTATAATAAAACCTAACGTAAACAATCTAAAGGTAGTCCGAGTCCATGCGGCATGATCCCAAGAACGCTAGCTGCACTCCCGTGTTGACTCGCAATTCTCTCCGGAAGATATAAATCAGCCCTCTTGTCACCGGCGGCGTCGATCATACGTAGTAGTAATTGTTTGAAAAATTTTTTGGTGTGTGGACCCCACGGACCAAAAAAATACTTCACTTAAAACTAATAATCTGCCGTAAAGCATTTCTAATGTTTCGGTTGGAGAGGTGCGGTACGGTTACACTTTGAAGCGAGACAACCATCTTAGTTCTCAAGAGTAGCAACGTATCTACGTCCGAGTTCAGATTGGATTTCAGTCGTGTTGCTATACGTGGATGTCTATGGGCTGCGACTTAACATCAGATGGTTTGCATGCTCGTATGCTACTCGTTACACATAAAAAAAATTAACATTGACGTAAAAACGTTCAACCATCAACAATACTTGATTACCGTTATCAAACGTTATCAAACGATCTCTAATCAGTGGAAAAAACGTTCACCTAATTTCCTCGAATAAGTAACCAGGCTTATTATTAACCACTTATGAAACAATTCTCTTTTTTACACGGAACTTATAATGTTACGTGTTTCAGGGTGGTGTAAGTAGAATGACTTACATGAGTGCCAAGTGAGAAGTGATGCGAGTGAGTTTGATCGACGTCGCCAGTGACAAGGGGGCTTGTTCATATCTCGCGCGGAAAATTGCTTTACCTATTTAACGCGGGAATGCGGCAAGCGTTCTTGGAACCATGCCGCAACGGTCACCCATCCAATTTTTTGTCGTGCTAATGTTGCTGTAATTCACTGATCATTTATGTTCTATACTAATTGCATGGTTACAAGCGTTTCAGTTTTATATAAAGTTAAAAAGACAATCGATTTATTAATAACATTGAGTACTTTGTCTTTAGTCAAATGGAATGAGTTCGAACCGGGAGGTATCACAGCTGCCCATGAGGGATTATGAAATCCGCCGTATAAAACTCTTGTTTCAGTTAGAGAGATGTGGTTGCCGTTTATACTTACAATGGAGACTATTATAGTTTTTAGAAGTAGCAACGCATGTACGTGCAACTTCAGACGACTTCAGTCCTGTTTGAAGTTGTATGTAGATGTTCATGGGCTGCAGCGACTACTTACCATCAGGTGATCTACACGTAGAATTGCTATATATCTCATAAAGTATCTGACCTTCCTGCTCCGCCTTGGTACCATCACTGCTCTCGTACGCGTAGTGGTATCCTTGCTCGTTCATCTCATTCTCAAACTTCAGGATTTCCGCATGAGTCTTCGTCTCCTGGTCAGACGCAGCATAGCTCTGGTCGTTTCCAGCGTAGTTCCGAGGAGGTCCAGCGAATGGCGTCTGGAGTCCAGCATTCGCGCCCCCAGATGCATCGGAGTGTGGTGGTAGGTAGGCCTGGTCCAGGCGCGCTGCGCTGGCCACTGATGCTACTGTGAGGAGGATGACCTGGAAAGAATTCAAGGTGTTAGTTGACAAAAGGTAAGGTAAGGTGACAAAAGAAAAGTATCAACAGTATAATTTGTTAGAAGCAACTCTTGTGATTTGATTGGAGGGCTGCGGTAGCCGATAACCTTTAGAAGTGAGACGGTTATATTGGTCCCAAGTAGAATACTTAAATCTGGAGATACCATTTTCCTCATAATCCGCTAAAGCAATCATGTTTCGATGGTAGTTAGGTCGACTACATTTAGAAGCAAGATAATCTTAGTCCTGAGGTAATAAGACATCTACGGACGGACTGGAACGAGGTCAGACAAGACTTAAATCCTGTTTGAGGTTGAACATGGATGAACATGGGTTGCGGACAGAATTTGAGATCAAGTAGCCATTGTCATGCTCTTTCTCACATTTAATATACAACATACTAAAAAGTATCGACTATATTTTGTTACGCTAAATCATTCCACTTACTATTTATTATAAAAGCACTTAGAAATTATTATAAACGGATGTATGTTTGTATGTTACGTTGTCACGTTAAAACATATGAACCGAATTTGACAGACACAGATTAGACCTGCGAGACAAACGTGGACTGGATTACCTTTCGTTGCAAAAACATAATTTAAATGAGTTGAAACAGGGGATGCAATTTACTACCGGATAATTATTATTTTTGAGTTAGAGACATAAATTAGATTTATATATTAAATTCTTTGATGTAACGTAAATAAGCACTAAGTAGAGAATTTTTAAAATGCATCTCTTATATGGTAAAGAGATTGAAAGATTAAATTTCGTAAAATCGACGAATATGCATGGGGAAAACAAGACAAACATAAGTAGATGATTAAAAAAATAATAATTTGTAGACACATATAAATAAACATACAGTAAGTTATGAAATTTGATACATTTTTCAAAGACCGTATGTATCAAAAATTGTATAATCAAATATCTAACCTCATTTATTGAAATTTGTTTAACATTGGAAGTCATTTTTAATTACTGATAAATTAATAAATTATGTATATTATATGTAATATTATTAACTAGCTATGAAATACAATACCACAATAGAATAATGATATTACAAAATTGTTTATTTTAAATAACTGGCAGTGTCTAGGACTTCGTCGGTGAAGATTGAATTAAACTGACATAACTTCTCTATTTGCTAACCGATTTCAATGAAAAAACACTAAATATTAAGTAAAGTCCATCGCAATATAATCCTGAAAACTACATTCAAATCGGTTAAGTCGTTTCTGAGATTCGCGCGCACAAACATACAGATATACAGACAAACAGACAAAATGAAAAAGAATTGTTTTGGGTTCTCTTGCGTGTATAAAGGCACCCCATTATGATTTTTTAAATATATTTGCCTTGTAAAGACAGCATTTATTATACATATATGTATATAGATATATAGATATAGCCTCTAAATATTCAAGTAAACGTTAAATATATTAAGAATGCAATGCCAAACTAATTATTAGGAAGCTCGATAAAATTTCACGATGATTCATGATGTGCACGATTTTAGATATACATAATTGAAAATTAATATCTCAAGATCAATTCTAATTCGTTAATTGATTGTTTTTAAAAACATAAATTTAAAAGAGCGTGTTTCTATTCAATGACGTAAGGCGTATTAAATTTAGGGTCAATTTAATTAAGAAAATAGATAAAGGTATGTATCGATAAAGCAGTGATGGGATGGCCTGATGGTTACGATTTCGGTTTGTTACCCAAGAGTCCGGGGTTCAAATCTCTGGCACACAAATGTAATTTTTCGAAGTCATATACGTATTACAAATTCATTATGACTTGATTTAATGGTGACGGGAGACATCGTCACGAAATGTATGCCTTGGGTTCTCCATATACTTCTCAAAGATGTGTGAAGAGTATCAGCACTTGGCCACCGTAGTGGACTATGGTTTAATCCTTCTTATTCTCAAAGACCCATTCCCAGCAGTGGGGCAGAGACGGGTTAACTATTTATAAATGAATTATTTTCCTATTAATAATGAGATAGGGATGAGTTAATGATGATTTAAAAATAGATTATGTTCCCACAAATAACCTGGTTAGGAAAACATGTATGTACGTATTTTATTCTTTTTTATCACACACACAACCTTTTTAGTATATTTTTTTAATTTACAATTTTTTTCAGAAAATTTGCAAATTACAGAAATATACTGCAAATGGTCACAAATTACTCAAATTTTTATGTATAGTGTTGAATTAATTTTATCACGAGATTACTTTAACCAATCATTGTCATTTCAAAATTTCGTACGGTTCACTTTGACTTTTAAAACGGTCATTATTTTTTCTAAAACAATCTATACATAAAAATAAACCAATAAAGTTTATAATGGTATTTCTAGAATCAAACGATAGCCTTTAAATGTCATCGATTAAGCATTTACACACTACTATTTCAGCGCATTGCTATGCTCTGACATATCCAGTTAAATCATGATCGGGCAGGAGAGAAATGAGACTAGAGGTTACCTGAAGCCAATTTGTTTAGAACATATTTTCTTTAAATCATAGTAGCAAAAATGGTCCATTTGATACCACTGATAGTCACTTATTTGCTATTGTACAATCAACCGTTAGGCTTTAAATATCATGGAGTAAGTTTTTTTTTTATTGTGATAGAGTAAGAAACGGGTATGCAGGCCACCTGATGTTAAGTGGTCACTGCAGCCCATGGAC
>DWON01007659.1:0-12724 GCA_018251015.1 Phocides pigmalion okeechobee
ATTTCGCGGTGATTTTTTGGAACTGTAACAACTGTCATTGCGATTCCAAAGAAACGTGGGCAACGTCTAGCGTGAATATAAAAGAAACAGCAGATGGCGGTTTAATAGTCAACATAAAGACGCGGCATGCAGCTATTCGCTGGTAGTTTTATTTATTACCTATCGTCATGTTATTTACTTAGCCGGGTAGCTGGCTAACATTCCTTATAACCAAACTGAATTTAATTTACAAATTCTTACCTTAACTAAACTATATTTTTTAGCATTAAGGGTACAATGATCTATGTCATATTATTAAAAATTACCTCAACAGGTACATTATAAAATGGATTTAATTACGAACAAGTTTAAAATATGGCGGTGAGATTAATAATTAATAGAATTATTGTCATAAAAAAATTCTTAATCTATATCCATAGATTATGTATATAACATCAAATATCTTCGAAGGTGATATAATTGAAGGTGGGAGAACTATAGTTCAACTGGGGAGGTAGCACTGCCGCTTTCATAATCCGCCGTAAAGCATTACTTGTGTTTCGGTCGGAGAGGTGCGGTTGCCGTCTCCACCTTGCCGTCGACTATCTTAGGATTTAGGTCGTGTTTGTGGTTATACGTGGATGTCTATGGGCTGCTACTACTTAAAATCACGTGGTTTGAATGCTCTTTTGCTACACTTCTTACATAAAAAAATATATTTTCAAGTTGCGTCTAAATAAATGTTATTTAAAAATACAACTTTAATTATATTTGTCGAATATTCTTGCACAAGAAACATAAGACCGAATAAGTAAAATATTGTACTTATACTATTATGTTTAAATGCTGATAAAATAACGTATGTAATAAATATTTCCAAAGAATTATATCAATATTGTTATTTATAGACGAATTTAAATTCATTGGAGTGGGACTGACTAATCGGCCCAGATCGACACAACCAAAACCATTGAACCAAAAATACTGAAAATTTCAATAGAGATTCTTTACATCGCTTAACTGTGAACTAAACAATAAATTTTGATAATTCCACCCCTAAAACAAATGTTGGTATAATTGGGAAAAGCTAGTGCATATATATAATGAAAACAATTTAATTTTATGTCTGCTCTCTTCTTTCGACTTTCTGTCGCTTGCGTATCTATGCTCTCCTTTGAAAGGAAAGACGGTAATTAAGGACACGGAGGCAACATCTTTGGAGTCGCAATATGCGTCTTATTTCTATTAAAAGTTGTCAGTTTCAGGCGAAGTAATCGTTTTATTGCTATCTTGAGGTATCGCAATTTATCTTGTTCTGAGATTAAACCCACCTGATAATAAGAGTAAAGTCAAATAATAATTAACTATGGGGTAACTTATAAATGTCCTAAAACCGGCTATGGGTACTTAAAAGCGAGGCAATCATCTTTTACCTTAGTCCTTAGGTGTAGCTTTGGATTTATTTGGGGTTAAATTTAAATGTCCAAGCGCGTGGTCAAAGACTATCTACTTATGACCAAGGACAATGCTTGCTAGTTTAGTACACTTCTGGCATTAACAATGCTGACTAATTCTAAATATTAGGTAGAAAAGCCGTAGCGACGAGCTTTGGGTATGTGTGCTAATCTTTTTGGATTCGTATAAATAAATCCGGATTTCTAGTGTGTCTAACACTAGAAATCCGGATTTTAATTCAGGCGCTCGGCTATAATATTATGAAATAATTTGTATGTATCTCACAAATTTATTAACAATACAGGAAAGATTATAAAATTTATGTTATTATAAAGTTTAAAGATTATAAAATTTATGTCGGTGACTGGAAACAAGTCGAATCACCAATTGCGATATAGATAATTGTGTATTGTCAATGGAGTAATTAATGTGATACTCACTTATCAAGTTACAGAGATTAAGCGATAAGAAAGTATGTTGTGATATATATCTCCATGTTTACAATGGCGCCAAATCTATGACTACCTATTTGTAATATACGTTCAGGGTTCTTATAGCGACCTAGCAGTGGGTAAGTTCGTGGAAATATTGGGTACTGTATCCGTGTTTGTTCCGGTTTGACTTCAAGTTGCATAACGTTTCAAATACGTATATAGAAAAATAAGAGAAAACTTTATTATGCACTATTCTATATTATTAAGTAAATATCTATTTGTCACGCATTTTCGTGAATCGAATTTGCAAATAAATATCGGAATTGATGATTATTGAAATCACTTATAATTAAAGAAAATAAATAAAGTCTAAAATGGCGTCAAATAATAAACTACACTCGTTATTAAAATAAAATATTTTTTCTTATTCTTCTCATTATATATATAGGAATTAAAAAGAAATGATGGCATGATGCTCTGTTGTGCTCTATAGCACACGCTATACGTGTCGATATTCCTTCAAGTCGCGCAAGGGGATATATAAATCTTAAGGCGCTATCGGGCTTGTGTCGGTAGTAGGCCTATCTATGTTTCCACCCATATACAATATAACAGCGGGCGCGGTACGGCCGTAGCCGGTATACGATGTTTTGAGGCGGCAGTCACTGTTCGCACGCTGCCGGTACGCCATTCGTTCTGCTCCAACTGCTACGCGCTACGCCGCCGTAGCGGGTCATTCTTTGTTACTTAAAACACGAAGCTAAAATTTGTAAAACAGAATGCAAGTTTAATATGAAACTGAAATTGTACTTTCATCGAGTTTGTATTGTTGTGCAATATTGGTGTGTATAGATATAAACACGTGTGGAAGTTCTTTAACAAAACTCTTTCATTACTTCAAAATAAACAACACCGTAACGTAGTAAACCTTACGTCAAACTTTGGAAAATTATAAACCCTTTTTATTTAATACAGTGAGAAAGCATTTTTATCTCGGTGAGTGTATATTTCTTATCCTTTTTTAAGTACAAAATTTCATAATTAATGTAAGTACGGATATAAATTAATATACATATATTGTACATCGCCAATAAACCTAGTACTATAATATCTATCAATAATACCAAGTGTGACTAAGATTCGCTTGTTCTGTTTAGTTATTAGTTATGCCAGAGTCGTGTTTTTAAATTTATTTTGACAATTGGATAGTAACAGTACCGAATGTAGAACGTAGACAACCTTGCCTCATTGTTTACCTTAGTTTTATCTCTTCATTAGGTATAAATACTATGTGTAAAGCCAAAAGCAAATGAAACGTAACACGAGTCGTAGTAATAATCTTTACTTTTCCTGTATTAAAAGTTATTTACATTAATTATTGCGGTTACTTAAAATAATATAATGATGTTTAACTAGATAGTCTGGCATTAATTTATATGGTTTATAATGTTTAAAATCAAACACTGAAATTAAATACAGTTTTAAGTTGTTGTTTACGTTGAATTAACAAGACAGAATGAAGTTATTAATAATTATGTTTAGCGTTATTTTTAGCGTTTATGTTTATAAGCTTTTTAAAATGAAAGGAAACGAAATAATTTACTTAAACTCGGTTTAAAAATAAGACATGGAAGAAATAGGTATATCTTATATAAACACTGTAGTCTACTTTTGTTTGGGAAAGTTGTGTCAAAAAGAAGTTGTCTTATTTACTTTGATTTCTTTACATCAACTTGGGTCATTAATTAAACGAAGCAGGTGGGAAAACGGTATTTCATGAAAATGTGGTAGAATTTCAGGTATAAAGAGGAAGCATTTGACTGGAACAAATTAGGTTGTTTATACAATAGCTACTAGCTTCGCTTGCGGCAGTCTTGCAGTCAGAAATTTTAGTTCATTAGAATAGTTTACAAATTATAAGATCTTATAGTTTTTTTTACAAGCCTAATCATTCCATTAAAGTCGATTTAAAAAATAAGTTTTTATTGTAGGCTTTCAGGATTAGCTCGGCGAAGTTTATATTAATTGCTGCTCTAGTATTAGTAGTTCGATTATAAGTATCGTTTCTGAACAAGATAAACATTTCACCAACAATAGTCCAGTCGACTAAAATTCCGGACCATATGAAATTCGAATATTTATATAATATAAATATAGAGAATTACTTCAGTTAGGATTTTGGACTTACAACAGAATTATAGATGAAGAGCAAACAATTTTTACCACTTTGTGTAAGGTGATAGAACAATCGTTCGACTGGGAAGGTTTGACTCCGGATCTCATAATCCGCCGTGAAACAGTTTTTATCTTTGGGTTTGGGAGGTGAGATAACCGCCTACATTTATAAGCATTGAGACCATCTCAATCCACAGAAGTAGCAACCCATCTATGCACGTCGTACGCAGGTATTGTTTACTTTGCCGTGTATGCCATGGATCGATTACGGATGGACGAATGATGAATAATAATGATGGATGGATTATCCAGATTAAAAAAACGACTACAAATATAGCTTTGACTTAACTGCATCAAATCTAGGACGCGAAAATATCAACAGTCATGGTGTTCGTGGTTTCACGCAGTACAGTTTATGTTCGTTTGCTATTTGTATATCAAATAAAATGTTTAAAGTTTTAAATGTAAAGAAATCCGTATTGAGTTTGGGCCGTGAAGGCGACCTAAATTGCGCCGAGGCACGGACTTTATCCACATTATGCCATGCATTCCGAATGCTTAATTTTATTTCAGCTGTTCACAGAAATTGTATTTTCAGTCGAACGTATGTTGTTGTTTTGACCAATACGTATCATTTTACAAACGATAAACGTTTTAACTAATTCAATACAATTTGTATTGAAACACGGTCAAAATAGGTAATGTTCAACGAAACGTAGTAAACTTGAACGATCGAAATAAAATGGGTATTTGGAATAGTCATTGAAAAGTAGGTACATTACCTCTGTATTTTTGTACTTTTTACTTATTTTAAATATATTTTACGAGTGTATGTGTTATTTAATGAACACTGCGACAGATTTTTCAGACCTCTATAGTTAATATAGTCCTTAGTGATAAGGCAATTAATTTTAAAGCGCATTATATAGGTGCCTATGTTTTATAACGTTGTGCATGTCACATAATTAAATACTCGCCTTTTTGTGTTTTTAATTGACATTATAAAATGGGCATACATACTCTATGTCTCATACATTTCATTTGTCGGGTATTTTTATCAAATTCGAAGTAATCTTTGTAATCCACATTCCATTTAGTTATTTATTACTTTACAGTGAAGTCGATTATACTCTTTGCTTTTTTAATATTAAAAATATGACATGTAAATATCAGGGAGAGGTATTATCGATACCACAGAGCACATATATGCGTAGGTACTTTTAATTTTGTGTTTCCACACAAATTTTTGCTATTTCATCGGTAGCTATATGTTTTAAATACTCGGTACTTTAAAACTCATTTCATGGGACCAAGCTTTCTCTAATAAAATATTTCTTTCTCATAATAATTTCTAACCAAGCAAATTCTCGTCTGAGGGTGAATTCAGACGAGAATTTTAAAACACCGCTCAAATTGTTTACTTTTTGGAGAATAATTGAAAAGTTTCAAGTTACTAGACCCTCCAATTAATATTTCTTCACTAGTCTTCTGATATATATCTTTATAGGGTGATTTACATTTCAATACAATGTTTTTAAATTAGAGAAGTTTGAAGAGAACAGGGCATCTAAACGTATTTACAGATAGATTCAATGTGTAAACTTCCATGAATAAGCTTAACGTTTAAAAATAAAATAAAATTAGAAAATCTACGTGATTATATCTACATAAACATACATACTACATAATTATACATATTACACAAATTATATAAGTAAGTAAATAGTAGTATAATATACATGCAATTTTTGTATATAAAATGTATTTTAGTTTTTTCATTTATAACATCTCGGTAGATACCTAGAAATGATTGTAATTCTGTAGGATTTGTTCAAATGGATAGTTCTATTTTCCCTATTACTGTGGCCAAACTGCGGAACGGTACTAACGTATTGTTATGTTAGTGAGGCAGTGTAATTATAGCCATTAGGTATTCCCAATTGATCTTGGGATGATGCGGATGGATAAATAATACGTATCTACGTAACGAATTGCAAATACCTGGAACTTTATGATATTACTAGTAAAGCGCCCGATTTGATTTCACATAATAATAATATCTCAGAATTTCAATTATTTATTTATTGTGTCAGAATGGTCAATATCTGTGTCAGGATATTGCAGATGTTTAGCTCGTCTGAACCATAAGGGTCAGGGTTTACCGAATTATAGAAATAATCGTTCCCAAACAAAAATTATTCCATTCTTATATCCTAAAATCTGATATCTGATGATAATAAGATGTCGCCGTATAAAAACATGGTAATTACTAATTTAAAATCAAAATCATAAGTTAATACACATACTATTATTTAATTATGGACTTGACATTCTTTAGCTCTAATGTTGTAATGGTAACTACTGCCCGCCTACTGTTTTTAACGTTTATTCGTAAATTAACTTAAATCTTTGTCCCTATAATAGAGATTACAACTTCAGTCTTAATGAAGTAAAGGTTACCGGCCTAAACAATAATCAATTCATCATCAACCCATTGATATCAATCTGGCAAGCACGGATTATTTACACGACACTAATATCCCACTACGTTGGCTAAGTGCGGATTGGTGGGCTTTCATATCTTTGAGAACTTTGTACATCTGGCGTACCCATTGTCTATGGTATTTCACATTTTTAACCCATTTATCAACTACTATTAACTCGAAAGTAAAATCTGTACATTCTTTCACTATTCAATAGATCTATGCGTATCGGCTAACTTCAGCGTTTCGATGAAATAGCATAGTTGTTATGCGAACAATTTGCTGACGAAAGCACTGTGGGCAGACAGGCACATAACAAAAGGAAATCTTTTAGGTAAGCTGTATTCGCTTGATAATAAATTAGTTTACGTCATTTTTTCTGTGAAATAATTCCTTTAGACTCGGTTCGTCGCATCACCTTGAGCTAAAGCGCTAAACGCTGACTCATGAATATTGGAAGTAAACAAATTGCTCGAAAGATTTTATGATCGTCGATGTGCCTGCTGTAAAACATCAAAGATAAAATATTCTCGATGAATAAAAAGAATTTTAATTTTAAATTCAATGTTACAGTTGAAGTTTCGGTTTCAGATCTATCGAAACAATGGATCACTGTTGTTTTCATAGGATGTTTTAAAAAAGAACGCAGACAGTATAATCATAATAGATGTTTTTATGCACTATTAACTGCTGCTCGCTTCGATTACATGGGGTTCAATTTTTGGGTATTTCGATATTTTACAGTTTTTAAGATTGCAAATAAGTGATAGAGCCACACGATAAAGTTAATCGTATGAAAAACACCTAATACTTAGATCCACAGAATTAAGTTTTTTTTATGAATGGATTGAAATTAAATAAATATGAAAACATGAAATATTAAGTAAAGCTTACTGAAATGCATATTTGAATGCCGCACTGTAATCGCTTCGGCCGTTTCTGAGATTAGGGCTTGCGCGACATACAGGCAAGAATGTAATAACTATTGTTTTTTGTTATACTTATGTATAAATATATGAAAACCTAGTATTCAACCATTTTTATGGGTTATAAAATATTGACAAATGAAAGAAACGTTTATAAATATATTTTAAAATAATGAATTTTCCTTTGTGATTGTAAGCAAAATAATCCGTGTACTAATCGCATCAATCTCATTAGGTTTATTAAGTTAAGTTAGCTTTACAGTTTAGATATTTACGTTTTCAATTTTCTTGTATGTGAATCTTCTTTAAGATTTAACAAATATAATCAAGTAAACGTAGATATCAAACGTAGATAACAGTGACTACTGGGATTGAATCCAAATAAATTGTACCACATATGTTTTTCTTAATCGTCCATAATTTTATAAAAAAGTAGGTCCTTTGTGAATAATTTTCTCTACATGATAACGGTCTGACAGATGGCTTTCGACGTGTTTATAATAATTGAGAAGAAAACGTGACTTCAAGTGCTTGAAGTACAATTTACATTTCATTAGCAAAAATAGATGTACCTAAATATAATACATATGCATATATTGTTTAGATACTCGTTTCAAATCAATATAGAAACTACATTTTTTTTAATTATGAAAGAGTAAGAAACGGGCATGCAGGTCACCTGATGTTAAGTGGTCACTGCAGCCCATAGACAACCATGTCCATGAAGAACACCATGAAGAACATGTTGCTTTACGCCGGGTTATGAGGATGGCGGTGGTACCGCTCCGGGCGAGCTCTTTCGGCTCTACCACCTTTAAAATTATACAATTATACCACGAGTGTATGTAATTATTTCATGAATATTAATAACTTTGTTAATTAGCTATAAAATCGATAATAATGCAAGTATATTCAGACGTTTCAAGTTAATAGCATAATAATAGTCCTAATTAATTAGCATCAGTAATTTCAGAATCGTTCATGGCAATGGTTGGTATACCTACTTACCAACGTAAAGGAGTACACTGCGAACTGTTTAAAATCTGTATGTGCAAAGCATGTATTCGAATCAGATACTTATTGACATTTGCTAAAAACTAAGGAGCAACTAATTTGCAAAATTGCTTTTTACGAGAAGTACCTAATATTATACGAGTACGCAGCAGAAGAGGCGTTGTAAGACCGCTTCCCGTCATTCCGCTTCCTGCGGGTGTTTCATCGGGACTATGACGCACTTAAACGTTAAGTATTGAAGAAAATCTGAAATATGAAAAGTTTGCTGAAGCTTTTTACTCACCCGGCATTACTTATAGTATTGTTTCTATTTTTACCTTTTCCACATCTCTTGCTAAAGGAACGCTATAGTGAGTTAAAGTAAATAGACATAGAAGCTACCGGCTAGTACAGAGCCAGTAATGAAAAATACAAACAAATTTAGTTTTTCCATTGCCTTTTCTTTAATTTCATTAATAACTTTAATCAAGTTATATTATATTTCTTATGAAACATTGCCTAAAAATGTTCTTATTAATGACAAACTACATATTATATGACAATTATCAAATATGAAATTTGCATTAAAAGTATTTTATAATTTTAAGTACAATCAATAAAAGGATAACAAACTTAGTTTTTAGTGACTTTTTTAATCAAGTTTCAAATAAGAATATTCAGGATACACCTATTAACCTACTCTAAATTCATGGTTGGTTAAACAACGTTTAAAAGGCTTTTAGACGACAAAGCTAATCGATGTTTGACTTTTCAATAGGGAGTTTTCCTTAATTTGTTTGCTGTCCTCCACTTATTATGCCATACTTGGAATAGATACATAGTTGTTGTGTGTTTTATCATTGGTTTTAGACGACTCAATAATTAGTTTTCGCAAATGTTTATAGTACATTATAATTCATTATCATTTTAATTTCTAAGAAAGTATACTAAACACTGCTTTATTTATAGGGAAATCCGCCATTGTTGTGTATTGTAAACTATAATTTATTTTGTTACGCAATAGTTTTTTTTGTACAGAGGAGTACAACTTTTTTTTATAGGATAGTCATCGAAACCTAATAGAGAAGTTTTACCTACAATTCTTAATTTTGACTACTCTTACTTGTCTTTATTTTAGCTTCGCGTATTTGATAATAATGTGATGTTTTATAAAAGTGCGATTTAAAAATACTTATCTATCTATTTGGTACTTAATTCAATAGTTGTATTGACCGATAGTTTGTTTAATAGCAATCGCTTTATATCTTGTCTAATCGACATTTTCACTGTCTACAACGCGAAACAGCCTACTCGAGTTCGTGTACACTTCGTTTAATTAAATTCCAATGTTTTATCGATTGTCTGTCTTTCGTCAGTTAAAAATCCTTTTATATGTCTATGCAATAATTGTACAAATAAATTGAATATTTTATCATTTACTCTAAACTGTTACTGTTAATGAAGGTAATTTGGAAGACTAGTTTCTTGTAGGTGAAATTATTATATCGCTTTTTAAAAACCTTTAATAAGATAACAATTTCAGAATGTGATAAATTTGAGCAAGTACAAATTTAGCACATTTATATTATTATACCATCGTATTTAAGAACCTATGCAATAACCTTTATCTATACAAATAAATAAGATTGGACTGTCTGTTTTTATTATTAAAATAATCGCTTTTTACTAAATGCATATATATACACTACATATAATAATTTTTTTTTCAATTTTTGTCTATCTGTGTGTTTGTTCCGGCATGTAAGTTCCGGCAAATCTCTGGAACGGCTGGATCGATTTAGACTGGACCTTCACTAGCAGATAGCTGATGTAGTAAGGAGTAACTAAGGCTACTTTTATTTTAGAATTACATAAAATAATTATAACGTGGACGATGTCGCGGGCACTACTAGTATGATAATAAATTATTTACCTCTTTTATTTTATTTACAAGTGTTATTTATGCATATTATACGTGCTACGTACATATGTACATACATACGAATGTATACGATTGATACGTACGTCGGGTGGTAGCTACTGTTGACACCATCTAACGTGCCGTCCACGTGAATAAGTGAACGTGTGTAACTTAAATATTGATCTTAGCTGTGGACGTCGTGTATACCATTGAACATGAACTGAACACAAATCTAACCACGAGCGGCACGTGCCTGTACATCGAATATATTAAAAAATAGTTTGGAGGACTTGGAATAAGTAATAATATTAATTTCTATAATTTTTGCAGCTTATGTCGACCAGTTTCATGGCAAACAAAACATCATTGAATTCAATTTGTGGTATGGAAATACATTCATAGTTTTTTTGTATTTGTTTAATTAAAATCGATCCCCTCTATCAAAAAAAATGTACTATTTAAAGTCAGAAGTAATGACAGGGTTTGGTCAGAAAAGCGAGGGCGAAATCGTGAAAGTGGGCGGTGGTGTGGCGGGGTGCGGAGGGGTTTTAAATGCGGGTGATACCGCAGGGCAACTGAGTCCTACCTATACCGCGTATAGAACTTCAGTTCTGTTTGAAGTTTTGTGTATTTAGCTGGAGTCTCTGCAGGCTGTAGTGATAACATGAGACCGCCATTTGTTACTTATAAAAATGTTAGAAGTAGCGCAATAACTTCGTATTGTCGAAATTGTACCTACCTATATCAACATCGTCATCTAACACTCATAAAGAGTACGGTGACGCCCTAAGTCCATTATGCTGGAAAGGTGCGAATTGGTAAACACGATACACGCTTTTTACTGTCGTATCACGACGTCTTCCTTCAAGGTAATACTAAAATACTTACGTACTTTTGTCCTATTTGGATTTTGTCGTCCGTGGGCTGTAATGACCACTTACTATCAGACGTACTGTGTGCTATGTGATCTATTTCTTCATCTTAAAAAGGTGTTCTGGTTTCTAACAGACCTTTTAGTTTTGTGTCCCATTTTATATAGTAGGAAGTAGTCCCTTCGTCACTTTATCTGTCAACGCCGACCGTAAGTGTGCACTTAAGATGCCGAAGGAGTGATAAAGCCTGGGTTATTGGCTCCGCAAATTAAGCTTCATCAAATCTGACATAGAAAAGTAGACGAGAATTAAATGTATAATATACTTAAGTAGTTAGATTGGCGTATATCAGGCTTGTAGTAATCCACCTTATTGATTTTTTAATAATATGTTATTAGACTAACGATATGTTTTGCAATTTCCAGAATTTATAGGGCTGATTTCGTAGTAAAGAAATATTGTTGTATCACTGATCTAGTTTGATGATAATCTGACCCCTAGCCACATTATGGTTGAATTCGTCAGATTTTCTTGATAACTTATTTTAATTATGTGATGTTGTCGATTCTGAAGACAGGACAAACTTATCTTTGCTGTCAGTTATTTTTTGTTAATAATGGCAACTGATATAAAAAGGTAGAAACTCTTTTTAACTTTATATCTAGGAGCATTTTTTAACGAAGTTTAGTTTTAGAAACTCTCTGAAATGTCTTTTATCGTTAGTATCAATTCTTCGTTAGTATCTGTATGAAAACGTAATAATTCATTGGGTACATTTTATAAAATATAATGCGTTAACAAGAAAATGTTAAGAAAATGTTGATAAGTATGGGGATTTTATTTCTATTAAAAATTGACCACGTGCTAAAAAAACACATATTTATGATATGTCCCGTCAAGGTAGCGTGTGTTAATTAGGGTACCATACTTCAAACGAAAAACTCCTAATAGGATGACTTCATTGTCCGTTTCTGTCAAGACCCTATTTCTCACCAACCCGTGGAGATATCACGTTGAAGTTAATGTCAAACATTCAGGTCTGAAATACCTTGGGGCTGTGAAAATATAAAAAAGTCAACACAACAGATACCGTTGTTAATACATATTTTGACAAGTACAAGGGTGTCACAACTTATAAGATACTTTCCGTTAGCCTAGAATCGTGAAATGTGGTAAGAAGCTATATCTTAAAACCCAAGTAGGGAACACATTCTGAAAACTGGAAGTTTGTAGTTTATCACAAACATATCTAATATTTTTACTTATGCTTTGTATGTGTTGCTGTTTCTATGATAGAACAAAAGTAAAGATATGTTGAAAAAACATTTTTTTTGTACGAGGACCCTTATAATTTTTTATGACGTCCGTAGTAATATTACGCATATTGTGACAATTTTGATTTTTTTATATTTACTTTGGTTATTTAATTATATATAATAATTATATATAAATAAAAAAATATATATATATATATAAATTGTAATAT
>DWON01007660.1:0-12723 GCA_018251015.1 Phocides pigmalion okeechobee
CACTGCAGCCCATGGACAACCACATCCAATCTCAAATAGAACAGAAGTTCTATTTAAGAATGGACGCGGATGCGTTCCTACTCTTGAGGATTAAGGTGGTTGCCTGCAATAATGTGTATCCGGCAGCCGGTAATCCGGAAACACAATACATGAAGAACATGTTGCTTTGCGGCGGGCTATTAGGGTGGCGGTGGTGCCGCCCCGGGCGAGCTCTAACGGCTCTACCACCTGTAACTTCTTTTCCTTTTAAATTATATAATGTGCTTAGTTTTAATTATTTAACAGAAATGTAAAACATGTTTACAAACATGCGATGTTTACCTTTAATTGTTTGTACTTTTTTAGTTATTAGTTAGTACATAGTTAGTTAGGAGAGAAATGTAATAACTGTTGGTGAACTTTATAAATAAATGAATAAACACGAAATTGTGTTTTTAGATCCCACTTCTATATAAAATTGTTATTTATGTTACAACCTGTAGTAACGAAGTAGTTGATGAAACATGAAATAAATGATAAATCATTAGCGTCCGTCTGAAATACGACACATTACAAACAACACCAAAAAGGAAATACGAAGGTTAGGGAAAATGGCGAAAGCAACGACGAAACTAAGATTATTACCGACATTAACGACAAAGATCGCTGAAATGATATCTGAAACTCGATCTATAGACTTATTGAATCATGAGTAATTGGAAGATGAAGTAAGACATAAGTACGAGAAAGTTGACTCCCCTGAGAATTAGTTTGATCTTAATAAGGTCCGAAGTTCCGGCGAACTTCGAGGTTACTGAATGTTCGCGTTTGTAGTATTATTTTTTTCTCGTCGTTATTGTTTCGGCAGGGCTTCCACCAACTTTTGTGTTATATTAAATTTTCTGTGTTCAATTTATTTTATATTAATGATAACTGCGACTTTTCGCGCTAAATATGTAAGCTTACAAGCTTGATAATGTAAATATAGAGTTATTAGAAAAAAATCATTTAAAAAAATCTTAAAAATTTTATATTACAAATGTATATTGTAAAAAGAATATAGGTCCAGAGAATCTGCGTATAAAATTTGAAGTAGATCAAATCAATAGTTCTCATATAATAAATAATGATAAAGTAGTAAATCGAAAATGATTCACTTTTATATAAACGTAAGGATAAAATTGAGGTTCCTAAAAAATCTGAAGGAAACTTAGAAAGGATAAATAATGTGTGTTGATTGTTTTTATTTTTATGAATATTTAGGAATTAGACACAGTTGACATAGAAAAGTCTAACACTGTTAAATGAACTAATACAAATAAATTGCTATAATAAATATAGTCTGGCTATAATGTCAGGACAGTGTGTGTACAAGGAATAAACTTAATGTAAGAAAGCACGCCGCGCACCGTTTTTTGTCCACTTTCATTAGTCGATGTTATTTGATGTTATTTACTTTGAGTCGTTTCATCTTAACCTAAGGTAATAAAAAGAGCAGTGATAGAAGTATAAGAAGTTTATTAGACGTTTCTCATGTGAGAAGAATAGCTAACTAAAATCCAGGCTATCTAAGAGAAGTGATATGAAAAGAGCAGTGATAGAAATATAAGAAGTTTATTAGACGTTTCTCTTGTGAGAAGAATAGCAAATTAAAAGCATTAACTAAGAGCATTTGTAGAAGTATGAGAAGTTTATTAGACTTTATTAATGTGAAGAGAACAAACGAAAATCCAGGCTATCAGATGCCAGTTTGTTACTTCAGCCCATGGATATCCACAAATATGACAAACGTGTGACAAAAATCATACCGAAATCTTCAAAACAGTGCTGTAGTCCTATCAGAGGTCATGTACTACTCGTGAGGACTAAGATAGTCGCCTCGCTTGTAAGTCTAGCTGGCATCCGCTATATATAGTTTCATTTAATTATTATATAATTTTTAAAATATATTGTTATTCTTTAAAATAAGCATAGTAAATAAGTATTTATATTTTATCAATTTGAATTAAAAATACATTTTTCCTCTCTTTATTTTTCTTGCCAACATTGCCCATGTATTGGAATACATTATATACCATTACACATGGTGGTAGCCGATCGTTGCGAAGTAATTTTTACAACAACTTAGTAAACAGATATTTCAATAAGAATTAGATATTACAATTGGAATAGATAGGTCATTTACAATTTAATTTGATACAAACGTATAATTTTAATTCGTAAATTATAATTATTAGAAAACTCAACACTAATATGAATATTACATAGTATCATTTTTTTTATTCTGATGGCAGTCTTTATGCCTATTGATGCCTCTGTATTTTTTATGTTACAACTATTCCATTGCGGTAATGTTTCAATATTTGTGTTCAATATTTGAGCCTGACTTTTTGTACATGCGACAATTTGCATCACTGTTTACAACAATATGTGTGAGCACGTGAAAAATGTTTCGCAATTTTTTGAAACACGTTGTACGGCAAATTGGGAACCATAGAGAATAGATCTAAAATGAAAAGTTATTGCGGACAAAGCAACGGTAGTAGCTTAGTGTTTATTGACGTGTCATAGGCGTGTGGTACCTATTCTTAATGAACAATTGCTTTTACCTTGCTTTTATTAACAGCTCTGTGTGTATCTATGTTTGATGTCAAATTTCATGACTTTTTATTAATTTTATTGCGAACTGCAGAATTAGTTTGCAATTTGTACAAAAGAAAAGCAACATCGATCATCATCGATCATTTTATTCTTATATTAAGATTGTTTTATCAGTTACGTGAGTTTTAATCAAGCACGTAGGTCACATGATACTTGCTCAGTCACAAGTGCTGCAATCCATGGACATCATACAACCACAAACGGAACTGAAATCCTCCCTAAAATTACAGGTTGCTACTCAACAAAAGCGTTAGGAATAACGTTGTAAAAATAACATCTCTTTGAAACTCCAAAAATAAGTTATAGGAAGAAACCTCAATTATTCCAAAGTGAAGTACGAGTACATCAAATTTTCGTTTACTACGATATTATAACGTTTATTCCAGTCATTTCTAGTAGTAAAAATATTATTTCTTTCCATTCTCCACATTTTCACTCGATACCAATAATCCTCACTTATTACGCGATTTTCCTCGAATTTCTTTCACATTACAAATCCTTACCTACTCATAACTTTTTCGCCTTGTAACATATATCGCGGTCACTAAAAGTCGTTACATGTTCCCCCTTTTTGCGGCTCCTCGTAATCGCTAAGCCAACAATGAAATATATACGAAACTGTATTTGTCGTCGAGTGGGATATGTTCACCAATGATTTATGATCCCGTGCGATGTTTATTTTTTTACGAACCTTCTGGTGCCTCGCCCGCTCGATTTGATTCTCTATCAAACCTCAATTTAACCGATTGCTTGACGTATGTTGTTAGTTAATGTGTTGTGGCTTGATTATTTCTATTTTATGTAGTACTTATTTGCTTTCGCTTGCTTTAAAACTGTGTACAAATATATAAAAATCATATGATTTTGTAAAACAATATTAATATACCTATGTAAATATTAAAATTATGGCTCATCACTGTTTGTTCATGGAAGATATATGAACAAAACTATTATATCACAATAGAACCCAAAATAATAGTTATTAGACTTTTTGTCTGTGCGTTTGTACGAGCTAACTTCGGAACACTGTTCGACAGTGGCAGCTTCCGGGTTGCCGTCGGTCTCCGATTGCGTGCTGCCATTGATGAACGCCATCGGTGTCTATGCGGCGGCGTCGTGGATAAGTCGGACTTCACAGTGTCTTCTGTCAGCGTAGTGCTGGCAGATTTTCCCGCCACAGCTCCACTAACGACATCATTAAACGGGCGCTTGCTACCATCGATGTCCCTTATGGGGATACCAGTGGGGACACTAGTGAGAATAGTACGTGATGATGGCAAGAGGCCGGATGACCTGACACGGAGGGCCCTTATATGGTATGCAACATGCGTCGATACATTGGCCCCTTCTCGTCTCGGCGGAACGGTGTCGAGGGCTGGAGCTGGGGCGTAGGCTGCAGAAGAGGCCAAGCGGCGTAAATATGTCTCCCTAAGTAGTGATTACGTGTTCGTTCCGCTTGGCTTTGAGACCTTTGTCCGTGGGGTCCGCGTGCAAAAAAATATTCAAACAAATAGAATCGACGCTGCCGGTGACAAGAGGGCTGGTTCATATTTCGCGCAGAGAATTACGATTGCTATCCACACACAGGCTCCGTTTAGATTGTTTAGGTTAGGTTTTATTTCATCATTATAAATATGAAAATATAAATATTATTTAATACACAAAGAAACGGCTTAATTGAGTTTAGCACAGTTTTCATTAAATTATTGCAGTAAGATGAATCTAAAAATTAATGTTCGGGTTATCTCAATCAAGTAATCAATCAAGTAGCTAGTGTAATACTAATTTTTAAAGTTTCAAAGTACTATATTAAATGATTTGATTCTAATATAACGCAAAATAATTGTTCCATCTTCAATTTATGTTTTTTGTTATGTACAGGTAACCAATGAGGAATATAGATTATACAAAACGTCGTCAAAGTTAAAGCATAAGGAGGGGCTACCCCGAAGCTACAAGTCGCAGGGAGACTGAATTATTTATGATTTTGTCTAGTCACAAATTTTCTTATTTATCCCACCAGGTTCCAGAACTTACAAATTCTATCCTGGCTCTGTCTTTTCAACGTCTGATCCAATTTTCACGATAAATATATTATATGAGGAAACTTTGCAGCTATTTGTTAATCCAATTCGGTAATTTCGTTCATAATAGCGAACGAATTGTTTGCGATATATTTTTATGGCCGATCACAAATCATAACGAGAGTAGATAGATGGTTAAAATGATTACGTAGATTTGATCTCTTGGAGCATCACGGCAATTTATGATCTCCCTCGTTGTGTCCTCTTTCAATTAATCGATTTAGATAGGGATAGCGCTTGTCTATTTTGCTTTGTGAACTATTCTAGGCTTCGAGTCTCACGGTCGATGATGTCGTGAGCTGGATTTTGTTGTATTATTTTCCGAGTTCTCTTAAATGTAATTGAATTATATCGTTATTCGTCGTTAATTTCTTGAGAACCATTTGTGTCTGAAAATTGTTAATTAATTTCGCTACTAAGAGTGCTTAGGTACTTAATTACGTTAATTTTAGAGCATCAAAATGTAAATTACTACGTAACATTCTATTAATGGATTCTAATTTTAAAACTATTACCTTAATTGTTATAGTTTTGAGTTTATTGAAAAGCAAATCTATAAAACTTCTCCAATTATTCTATTGTTTCTTAACGTATACGATATTAGGAATTGTTGCATTGTAAGAGCTTGTTGGCGATTTAGCATTATGTACGACTTTAAGGCCCGGTCGTATAAACTAACGATACGATTCCATTACCCTATAGGAGGGCCATTGGAAACACACCCTGTGTTCAGGAGGAGTGACGTCAACAGAGCACGGAACTGTTGTTATCGTCGCAATACATTTTCATTTTCAAAGTATCTTAAAGCTCACCTTATGGGCGATAGCGTAGTTCGGGGAGTCGTAACGGCCCATAGTACTGGATAACTCGCGTCGTATTCGCCCCCAAACAGATTATTTCGTGTTTAGTAAGAACACGTGTAGGGGCAATGTCCCTGTTTCGGGGTGGTGGGCATAAGTTTTGTGTGAGTATAGTGTTGGGAATTACTTGTTTTGCTTTGGCGTTTCAACTATTATTTACGTGCGTAATGGGAGTTCGCCAGGGCAAAACTCTGGGACCTTTTAATGAGTTTGTATGAAATCGTTTCATGTCTATGAGATGTAAAATAATATGATGATTAATTTTGCTTGTATTATATATATACATATTTTTATGTGTAGATTATGAACTTTAAGACGAACAATTCAACGCTATGACTATTACCTAGCAGTACGATCAAAACAGTTTTAACGTAAAAAAAAACATCTTTATTTTCGCTAGGAACGTGTGATTAACGGTTTACTTAAACATGGAGTGACCATATAAGTTCTCAAGAATAGCAACGTAGCTGTGATCGACATCATATGAAAGTTTCTATATGAAGTTGGATGTAGACGTCCATGGCCGCAAGAACACTTACCATCAGGTGAACTGCATGTATTTAAAGAAGCTATCGACTATTAAAATAGCGTGAATGCAATGGAGTTGTACTACTGCATTTTATAATTTCAATGTTTAAACCATAAATACATTACTATATAAGGGATATTCATGATTAACGATTTTGATTGGTAACGTTTCCCCCTGATTGTAATTTCTCCTGTCACCGCAGTTTAGACGTGACCACAAGCCATTCAACTGGTTCCAAATATTGGCAATTAAAAATCTTTGGTTCTGATTATCCAGTACATAATAAAATGTATAATTTTGGCGATTATGTTACTTTAAAATCATGATTATACTGTATGCGCTTCGTATAGAGCAATCTAAACCAAAGACAATAGACAGAATGAACTAGTTTAAACAAATGGTACAATACCGTCTAGCAGGTCTGTTGAGCTTTTATTAGATCGAGGCATTATTATTTGCGACCTAGAAACCTCGAAAAAGTTCAAGGGTGTCAATTGAAACGGACCGACGCAAGCGTGTTGTCGCGCGCCGTGTATGGTTTTTGAATTTTTTTCTTTCTTTGTATAGTATCCAGGTCGCTGATATTTTTCTAGAAGTAAAATTGAGCTTGTATAGGTAATACTATAGGTGATACTTACTTTTATACTAGCGTTAAACTGCCGCTTTACCGCAAAACAAAGGCTTAAAGCCTTATAAACTGTTTATTTATATACTAGCGTTAAACTACGACCTTTTCCGGAAAATGTAATCTAAATAAAAAATATTTTGTTAACTATATAGCAATACGTAACTCTAAAAATATTTTTAAATGACGGTTATTTTAACTATAATTATTTTGAAAATACTGACTTGTTTTTTTTAAATTTCACTCCTAAAATAAAATAAAAACATTCGTGTCGGTAAATAAATTCCGTTAATTTAATTTTTAATACATCGAATATTATCTTAAGCATATAATACATGAACACAAGACTTTGTATTATAACCAGCAATGTATGCATAACACATATTGTTAACCGTTGTACGAGAATTCGGTAACATTAGCGGAATGAGGACATAGTCGCATGTGATAGTTTAATCATGTCTTGTCTGACATTGGTAGTTTGTTGACTACATTTGAAAGTTATGCAAATATCGAATTGGGGTAACAGTGCGTATAAATTTAAGTTTGCTTGTCACTCTATATTTTATATTACCTCTTTTAACTGATATAGGTACTTGAATTTCAATATTTTATGTAAAAGTTATGTAATGGAACATTTAGATACAACTAAATTTGTTATTTCTTAAAAAGCAACAGACATAAATTTTTGATAGTCAGCAAATTAATTTTATCACCAAACATAATTTATGTTGTGTCGAACAGTGTGTTGATTATCCTATGATTTTTATTACTTTTCATCTTTAATAGATGGCGCTGTTGCCGTTTCAATTAAGACTATTATTAGAAACGCGTATTACTGCCTTTATTTTTATAATTTATTTCAAATTAACTCTCACGTCGCAAACATAGAAAAAGCGGTAAATAATAGCGTCTTAAAAATCCCTTATCTAGAAATAGCAGCGGTTCAAGCGACTATTCGTCATTCTATGCGGAAAGAATATTCAAATGAGGGCGGCTAGAAGAAATTCTCGGGGCGGTGCAATTCTCTAAAATGTCACACGTGCTAGAGAAATGTCCTTTACGTATTCAATACATTGCGAGTTTCGATTCGGTAGGTGCGCGGCGCGGGCATTCTGAACTAGAGGTGTACGTAAATCAGCGATCCGTATCGAAATCGAATTTTTAATAGAACACTATCGGTTTGTCCAATAAATCTCCACCCGGGCGAGGATCTGACGTTTCCGCTGCGGAGCGACATCTGGCGTTGACTGGAAGCGCTCCAAGATAGCCGTTCGAATTAGGGATGGACATTTCGTGCTGCTCTTTTTATGTGCTGTACTTTTTCCCATTTAAAAACTTCGCTTTAACTTTCATATACGCCAATTTATCAGTACCGATATTTCAATAATCGTAAAAAGTTTTCTCATGTATGTTCATTTCTGTGAACTTTTTTGATGTTAGCCCTATTTTTACGCGAGTCAATTGTATAAGTGATAATACCGTATACAGTTGCCAGGACCATGAAGGAAAACTCTTTTAGCATCAATTGGAAGTACACAAATTCTAGACAATTTAGGTAGAAGAATAATAAACCTCAAGACAATCATAGAGATAGTCATAAGACTATTAACAATGGATAGTTTCGTTTAGGGCAATATATTTGAAAATAATGGCAATATAAGATTCATTATACCAGGAATAACGATGTCAGTTTCCACATCCCTAGTGCAAACAGGACATCCCTAATACCGAATAAATTATGTACGCACGTAGCAGAGAGTGGCTCGACTTGGTGATATTGAGTCCTATTTCGTTATGCTCGCTCGAGAATTTGTTCCGAGTTTTGTGTTAGAAAATTTTCTTATTCGATTTCTTGGAAAACCAATTGATTGAAGGCCCCTTTTTGGGATCAGTAATTATAAAACTATGGTAGCCGAGTAATATTTACAGGTGGTAGAACCGTTAGAGCTCGCCCGGGGCAGCACCAACGCTACCCTCATAACCCGCGGTAAAACAACATGTTCTTCCTGTATTGTGTTTCGGTTGGGGAGGTGTGGTTGCCGGATACACATTATTGGAGGCGACCATCTTAGTCCTCAAGAGTAAGAAAGCATCCACGTTCATTCTAAACAAGAACTTCTTGATTCTATTTGAGATTGGGCGTGGTTGTCCATGGGCTGCAGTGACCACTTAACATCAGGTGGCCTGCATGCCCGTTTGTAATTCTTTCATAATAATAAAAAAAAAATGTGTATGGGTTGTATTTTTTTATGTGATAAGAGTAGTAAACGAGCATGCAAACCACCTGATGTTAAGTAGTCGCAGCCCATAGACATAACACTTGCGTTACGGCGGATTATGAGGGCGGTATTAGTATATATGGTTTCAGCTTGGGATCTAGAGTTCGAATGGCCTCTGATTTCGCATCTCTGATTTTTCCATGCTATGTGTATATAAAGACTAATTACATTTGCTTTAACGATGTACGTTTAAGGAAACGATCGTGAGGAAACAAGTAATTTTGATGATATAAACCTGAAATTTTTCAATAAAGTTCTAAAATGTGTTAATTGCCGAGCATTTTATTGCCGGCCTTTAAACCCTTGTAAACCTAAGAGAAGACCAGAGGGCAAGTAGGTTGATGATGAATTATGCAATTGGTTACAACTTCCCGTTGTTATGTATTGAAGAAAAGTCCACTTTATTTACATTGAAATCTAACTATCCATTTGAAAACCTCTATCAAGTGTGATCGAATTATTTTATCAGGATTCAAAAATCATGTTTCAAACAGAGAATGATACAGAATTATATTGAAGAAGGAAATGAGTAATGACTTAAAAATAGTCCGAGTCCAAAAAAATCTTATCTTTCTGTCATATTCTTGACAAATACAATACAATGTGTTCTATTGTATATGACAAACAATTACACAATAAAAAAAAAACAAACAAAATACCACGAATATTGTCGCGGCTAAAAAGCGAACTTATCGCTAAGCAGCCATCCTTTTCAGACAACCTTTAGGTAGTAAATGAGAAGAAGAAAAGGGGTTAACGGTGTACAAAATACTTGAGCATAAAAAGTTAATAATATAATACATAGATAGCGCATAGATTCTGAACAGGAAATAACGAATCGATAGTGAAATAAGATGTGTATAAATAGAAAATGAGAAGAGACTTATACGTTGCTACTTCTGATGACTATGTATCGTGTCCTCAAATGTAAGTAAACGAACTACCATACCATTACATTGAAACGAAAAAATTACTTTATGTTAGAAAATCGAATCGAATTTTTAATAGAACACTATCGGTTTGTCCAATAAATCTCCGATAAAACTTCACCGGTCAAATTGTGTAGATTCTACATCTTGCGATGTAACAAAAAGATGAGAAAAGCCTTTCAAATTAATCCCCGTTACGTAAATTCCTATTAACGCTACTAAATAACCGAGGAACATACTTTCGAGGTTCAAAGAGAAACGGCTTGAGCACCTAAGTTCTTCTAGTAATTTATAGCCTGATATAAAGGATTTATTACTTATAGCATACGTATTATTTTCAATATAAGTCCAGGTAATAGAGAAAAGAGGATCTTTGTATCTCAAGGAGATGAACGTTCGAGAACCTTTCTTGAATTCCTTGAACTTCTTGTTGATAGAACACGTGTTAATGGGAAATGTTTAATGTTCAAGCAAGATGGCAGAATAATAGTCCTCATAATCTGCCGTAAAGTAGTTGTGTTTCGAATGGAGAGCTGCGATTCCACCTACACGTAAGTATTAATTAATTAGTAAGAGGCGAAACGACTTAAATGTTTGTCCTTTTCAATCAATTAGCTTAATATTTTGTTTTTATATAGATAAGCCTAACGAAAACAGACGAGCTACCCGATGGAGAGTATTCGCCAATGTAAGGCCGGTTTTAAAGGAGCGATCGCATCTTTTTTGAAGTCCTTCAGGACTATTTAGGACCCATTTAGGTTATTTTATGATAAAATAAAAGCAAATGAGCAACCCATTCTGATCATCGGCCCAATCGGCTCATCAACACATTACTGATCCACTGCTGGGCACAGATCTCCTTCTGGAATGGGAATGGTTGGAACATAGCTCACAATGCTGGCGAATGGGTTTGTACACTTTACACTACTAAGAGAGTTTTGAGAAGTCTCAGGCATGCAAGATTCTTTACCATGTTTTCTTTCACCGTTGAACAACGTGATGATTAATATCAAAGAGACAAATAACTTCAATAAATGCTGGACGTGCTAAGGATCGGAATCGCGGACCTATCGTGCGAGAGTTCGGAATCTTAACCCACAGGTTCCGATTTACATAGAAGAGAAAATAGAAAGAAATACCATAGTGAAAATTCGAAATAGATTGAAATTTTATGTAGATTGAATAGTATTAATAGAACCTACGGGTAGTCGCGATTACGAACCAAGACAAAGTTCTCAAAACTTGAACCTAACTCTCCATTTTTGAAACGGTATTTTAGTCAAGTCTGATTGCATTACTGTCATTGTAAGTACTATAAAGTACAGACATCCAAGTATATTATACTATAATATATAATATTCTTATTGTAGATTAATTTATAAAAAGTATGTGTAAATATTATAAAACATAGTCCCCCGTCGCGTCTGTCTGTCTGTTCGTGATAAACTCAAAAAGTACTGGACGGATTTTTTCACAGTGCTCAACAGCTAGAATGATTCCTCAGAAAGGTTTTGTTATTAATAACTTAAGTTTTTTTTTGTAAATTATTCGAGAAATTAAATAGTTAAATTTGATATACCAATTCGATTGTCCTTCAAATATGTATATAGATGTTTCTAATTGTTACTTTTTGCAACTACATATATAATGACTGGATACATGTATGAAAGAAAAAAAATGTAAGTAAATATAAACTCTATTACCCGAGCGAAGCTGGGCCGAGTCACTAGTTACT
The DNA here is from genome assembly GCA_018251015.1 of Phocides pigmalion okeechobee. Classification (NCBI taxonomy): domain Eukaryota; kingdom Metazoa; phylum Arthropoda; class Insecta; order Lepidoptera; family Hesperiidae; genus Phocides; species Phocides pigmalion. The sequence goes on from DWON01007660.1 coordinate 11,682, forward strand.
CATAAAAGTAACTTATTTGAATAACCTTGTACAATAAAGAAACATGAGTTAAATTTACTTCATTTCCGTTTGTGAAAATTGAAATAAACGCGTGGATCACGTAACTGACAAAAAATCACCTTAAATGTGAAACGTATGGTCCGTTATATTTGGAGGTTGGTGATCAATAAATAAATATAAAGTTGGGAGAACTATAGTTCGACCGGGGAGGTACCACCGTCGCCCGCATAATCCGCCGTAAAGCATTACTTGCTTTTCGGTTAGAGAAGGCAGCTATACTTTGAAGCGAGGCGACCATCTTAGTCCTCAGGAGTAGCAACGCATCTACGTTCGAACTCAGACAGGATTTCGTTCGTATTTGTAACCACAACCGTACGTGACTGTCTATGAGCTGCCACTACTTAACATGATGTGGTCTGCATACTCGTTTGCTACTCTTCTCACACACAAAAATATTACTAGAGTCTGTGGACGACACGATATGAACATTTATGGACGCATACAAAGACTGGGATAATGAGACCGAGAATTGAAATAGAAATCTAATTTCATTACATGATGTCTTTAGGGGGAACTTCGAACCTCAAGCATGTTAGACCAGTAGTAGCAGTAACCATCAGGTTATTGATACATGAAAGAAGTAAATAGTGCTTCTGTTGTAATGGTAATACATGATGTATATTTATAAATTTCATGCGGACTTGTTGGGCTCATATGGCAAGACATTTAATGTCATATGTGTATACATGTATGTAAATCTATAAAAAAATTACGCTTTTTAAAAATAAATCAATCCTGTACATTTCAGAAGAACTCAAGTGCCAATTAATTTGAATATTTATAAATTGAATAACTTACGTTTTATTCTTGATGTTAAGTAGAAGGTAATATCTATACTAATATATAAAGCTGAAGAGTTTGTTTGTTTATTTGTTTGAACGCGCTAATCTCAGGAACTACTGGTGCGAATTTAAAAATTCTTTTTGTATTGAATAGACCATTTATCGAGGAAGGCTTTAGGCTATATAACATCACGCTGCAA
>DWON01007661.1:0-12723 GCA_018251015.1 Phocides pigmalion okeechobee
ATCATAAGTTACCACTGCAGCCAACTTCTATATCGTAGAGTTTAAACCTTAAAGCGTATAAATAAAAATATTTTTGCTGTGATTCAATTCTACTGTAAATCATACACAGTATCTATGTTTTAATAATTGATTGTAAACTTCTTTTAAAGAATATAATGAAAATATTTGTAATACATTAATTACCACGTAAATAAAGTTATTTAGTTTATTTCTGTCTCCTTAAAAGTGTTTTGGAGCTACGTCCCTATGGCGTGTAGCCTGCGTTTATTATATGTATTTTTTAAGCAAATATACGAGGCGACATTCAAAGTTATCAGGCTTATTAATATCGAATATGTAAGCAGCAGATAACTGCTTATATTCGTTCAATGGCATTTTATCCCAAATTTGTTGTTATTACAACATTGTGTTGAAAGATCACTATGTAATAGTAATAATAATTGGTTGTTGTAGCTTAGACATCAACATCCATCCTGAAATAGGACTGAAGTACTATAGGAGGCAGTATATAAACGCTACATCTTAAGCACTAAATGTACGCAGCTTATCCTATATATTTAAATAAATTTTGTACATAGATTGGCTGTAGTGATAACTTATAATTTCCTACATACATAAAAGCATTTATGTGTATATAATCTTATAGTATTTGAATATTACATTTTACGTGTTTCAAACAGTGTAGCCTACAAAACCGGTGCAAAGAATGTCAATCATTTCGGCCTCAGGTGTTAACTCGTTCAATGCTTTAAAGAGGTATATCATGCTTCAGAAGTGTATCATGCTTCGGAAGTATATCAAGCTTCAAATGTATATCATGTCTTGTAAACGTCATCTGTGGTAGCGGTCAGCGTTGAACGCCCGAGGGATAAGTATCGACGGCAGCGGTAGCGGCAGGAAACCGCTGGTTTGGAAAGTGGCCACCGCTGATCACAGGTGGGATGAACAACGGTCGCAGTTGTGGTAGCAGTAAACCGCTGTATTGAAAGTAGTCACCGCTGATTACAGGTGGGATGAGCAACGGCTGCAGCGTTGGCGGCAGAAAACCGCTGGTTGGAAATCTGCCACAGCTGGATCACCAGCAGGGGTTGCAGTAGTGGCGGCAGAAATCCACTGATTGGAAAGTGATGGTCGCTGATCACCCGCGGATGAGTAGCGACGGCAGCGGTGGCGACAGAAAACGGCTCGTTGAGAAATGGCCAACGTAGGAACGTTAGCTGACGGCTTAATAATTGGAAAGTGGCCACCGCTGATCACCGGTGGTATGAGCAGCAATGACGGCAGTTGCGGCCAAAAACCTCTTGTTGGAAAATGGCCACCGCTTATCATCGACGAGATGAGTAGCAGTGACAGTGTTGGCGGCAGAAAACCAACGTTTGAAATTGGTCACGGCTGATCACCGGGATAAGCAACGCTTGCAGCGATGCTGACAGAAAACCGCCTGTTTAGAAAGTGGTCCCGCTACTCCACGGGCTTCATGTTTCTAAATTATTTTACGAAATACACTATGACAGGAAATTACATGAAAATCCGTTGCTGAGTCACAATCTATAAATTACTGTGCGTGTTTAACTCATGTGCTGTATTAGTGTGCAAAGACAGTTTGGAAGTCACGTCATAGAAAATAAGCGAATATATATTCTTTGGTCACATCAATTGCAGCCTTCTCCTGATCGAATACATCACGGTACATATTTCAAAAATACTAGAAAATTATGCACTAAGATGACAAATGTGAGTCTATTGTTCTTTGTCGTTTGAGAACCTCTAACCTAACTATAATCGGACAGATGGTCGATCCAGATACAGCAGCTTAGTTTTCGCTACAGCTGTAAGGAGCTTAGTTCATATACGGGTCAACGATACGAATCAAATCGCATAGCTAAGCTTAGCTTTTGCCAAAGCACTCCGAGTGATTGAGCTTCCGGAGAGAGCGTATAATGAAATGTATCCCGGCTTTACAGGTTAACATTGGCAACACATTTCTCAAATATTTAAAAGTTTGTGTGTAGGCTTAATGGGTAACGCAAATAAGATTTTTACTTAACATTCGGTGGTTAGAAATAAGTTTTGCAAGAAATAAGTTTAACCGTAATTGTTCACGAGAATTACAGTTTTATGAATAAACGCTCGCGTAATGAGTTCCAATTTAACAAACCGACGTGACTTCTCGACAATTTTGATTAATTAAGTTATATTTTCGATAGTATTTTGTCATTTTATTTTCTCTGACGAGTTGAAATAATGTTTGTATTTAGCTTTTAAAGACTGGTTTCAGCTGAAGTACTTAAGTTCAGTTTATATACTTAAAATTGGTTTAAAACAATTCAAAAATTAAAAAGGTAAAACGTATGTTATTGATTCTGTACGAATAGTAATTTAAAGCCCATATCGATTCATTTTAAATCAAATCACATCAATAGTTTAAAAGGTAATTGACCAAATATCGACTCACAAAACGCTTATTGAAATTTTAATTGAAATAATTGAACCATTTGCTGTAGCTTCACTACCAATTATAGATTATTTTTACCTGTTAAGTAATTATTTTTCTTATATCAAATAAATTGATAGTTTTGGACAATGTTTCAATCCTTGAAAATCCTTGAAACCTGCATAGTCGATCCTTAAATAGAACTAACGCCCTATCAGAAATCGTAAGCACATGCATTGCTACTCCTGAGGACTGAAATCAAGCAAGCAATCACAACTCTTCAACCGAAACATATGTTGTATCACGGCGGATTTTGAGGTCAGTTCCAAATGATCGAACTGGCAACCACATCGCTCGAGTCGAAACTCAATTAGCATCATTGCGGATTTAGAGGGCGGTACGTTCCCAGTAGGACCGAAGACCGCATCTCATTAACCGAAACCGAGTTATTTCAAGGCGGATTCTAAAAATGTTCACACCGGTCGAATTAATGTTAAAACACCTTGAAATTATTTATAAAGCGTTTAAGTAGTGAAGCGATAATTTTGTCAAAATTTGGATTCATTATTTTTCTGTCAAAATGAATGGACATGGACTTTACAAATGTCATTTAAGACAGAATTTAGATACGAATTTGACATTCCTTGTTACTTTAAGCACACAATGTTTTACTAAATTTCTTTTTTGCTACCTAAAAAGGTTCCTATAAGGTCGCAATAATTTGTGCTCAGTACTTAAAATCCTATTTCGTTTCCAAGTGGTCTAACGTTTTGTTGCTTTAAATTTGAATAAGTGTGAGTGAAAACTAAATTGAGTCATTGGTGACAATAACCTATTTGTGGTTTTATCAATAAGTAATTAATAAATATATAACTCATGTAGCAATATATTGACACGTTAATTTTGTGAATTTTACAGACACAGGAATTACATTTGATTGTACAGTTTAAATATAAGTTTACATTTAAGTTTTTGACAAGAATGTCTTGTCTAATTATGCAAACGACTTTTTTATGTTTCCTTTCGGTATATCAATTATAATTCTAAGCCAGGCAGTGTGAAGGTTCTTTCGCCGCCTCTTCACCAAAAGGAAACACCTTACGAGTCGGTGGTAGTTCACTGGTGTTCAAATACAGTTCTATAAAGAATCTTTATTGAATATAAATATTTTGATTTTGATTTATGTTTAACCCTTTAATTGCAGGATGAAACTGTTGTGTTTCACTTTGCGTAACGCATATATAACTTGCACACAACTAGACAAGCTTATGGGCGAACACAAGTGATGTTTACGTAGGCGCTACAAGACTGCGAGTGAACACGATTGTATATTCGCAGATGTTACACCGATGCTGCTAAACACAACATATGTGTGAATCGTCGGCGCATCTTCAGTCTAGAAAAAACATCTCTAGTCTAGTGCTGCCGTTTTCAACGATAGTATAAATATGACCGCTGCAGTCGAAGTTTTAAGCATTTTTTGAAAACGTGTCAATATATTACTGTATGAACGGTTTAGATCTTGGTAAAAATAGAAATGGTCTAAATTGAAGGCTATAGCGGAATATGTGGTGTTATCAAACAAAGCAAAAAAGATTTTTTTTATTTAGACTACACACTGTCCGGAAAAGGATAAGTATGCAGCCTAGTTTTTTAGATATTATTGTTTTTTTTTGGCTTTTTGAATAGAATATGATTTAGTTATGCTGTGGCTACGTTCAAACGGTTTTTGTGACGAGATTTTCTTGTGACAGTGAAATTTGAATTTGTTCACGTAGGAGAAGTTCAATTTCTTTTACGGCAAATATGCGGCAAAATTTTTCATAAGTTGATATGCGGCAAAACCATGAAAAATTTTGTCTCAATTTTTTAAATTAACTTGTTACTGTCATTCGAAAAATCTCTAGACTACTGCACACTTGCAACTTTTTTATGAAACTACAGCAGCAGGCAGTCCATCCGATGGTACGTAGGCACTGACACCTTTGAATATCTACAACCCCAAATAGTCCAACCTGATAAGTTACAGGTGTCATCCAAATCCCAGGTTTAAAGGTGGTTAATTGTAACCATACCCAGAAAGGAGTGAAGTCCAATCTAAAGTCGGTTACGCGCGTCTGTAACTGCTATGCTACTGCCTAAGTTGGTACGCGTGATGTATTCCCGTATGAACGTAGCCTAAGAGTGTCGGTTCTTGAAGTTCCGAGCATGACTAAGACTTTTAAAGAGACTTATTCCTTGGGTTGGGGCTTCACGAGTTCGCACTTGCCAGGAGTCGCCGGGGTCTGTTCCTCAGTGAACAAGGGGTTCTTCACTTCCATTTCGCCAGTCTGAAAACGTCATCAAAATCATGTATAAGTCGTTGTTTTCAAAATAAATGATTCATTTAAGGAGAAAATATTTTCCATAATATGTATCTATTAGTAATGTTAAGAATCGTTAATTGTTATAAATAACTAACCTCAAATAAAAAATTCTCTAAACAATGTTAATTAAACATACAATATATGCCCCTTCCCTTGATTGTATAAAGAGGTAAAGTTAAAGTGAACGAACAACTATCCGATACACGCGCGTCGCATGCGCCGCAATAATCAGTTTAAATAAGCTAAGATTTTTGATGACGTCATCAAAACAAATATTCCACGCCATCCCCATTATGTGGGAACACGCGCGACGCAATACGATATTACGCAACGTACGTGCAAATACGCACCTCTCCGAATCCAATGAAGTTAACGTCAGCAGACACGAATATTTTGCACTATCCAAACGCAACGCAACGTGCGTGCCGAATACGTCGCGCGCGCCGCAGCGGTGTTACGCTTTGAAATATCCGCCAAGAACCTCTACGAGCAGAACCAAGCAGAGCAGACCAAAACATGCATGTCATTCTTCGAGTGTCTTTTACAGTTGAATGAATATGACAATGTCAGAAACATCCCACAGCGCCCAAAATTCCGATGACGTCATCCATACGTAAGCCAATCTGTATACCCCAACACAACTCGTACTTTACTGATCAATTCATGATTACATATAATTTCATACCAATAATTTGTGTTTTGTGTCATCGTCGCATGCAACGCTTATTGGATAGGTGTGCGTTCATTATCAGCAGATTCGTTTTCATCAACTATTTGATAGAAGTGACAATTCCAATGATATTTCTTTAATTACTTAACTGTAAATGGCATGCGGAAACTGAATTTATTAACTTTTCTAAAACTATACTTCGTGATGTGTGTTGTATGAAAAGATTTATAGGTTAACCGAGTGATTTTTTCCACACGCCTTTTCTCTGAATCAACCTTGGCCAATAGGGCGCTCAAAGTCATTAAAACTCACTTTCACTTAATGGAAACTCTCAAAAACTCACGGAAAGAGTAAGACCTGATGTTAAGGTAACTGCAGCCCATTGACAACCACGTCCAATCTCAACTAGAACAGAAGTTCTATTTAAGGATGAAAGCGGATGCGTTCCTACTCTTGAGGACTATGACGGTCGGCTCCAATAATGTGTATCCGGCAACCACACCTCCCCAAGCGAAGCAAAATACACGAAGAACATGTTGCTTTACGGCGGGTTATGAAGGTAGCGGTGGTGCCGCCCCAGGCGAGCTCTAACGGCTCTATCACCTTTAATTGCATAAATGTAGCACGTTTAGTGTATGAATATCTTAAAATACAAAGAAATATATAAAATTGAATTTAAATTTTAACGCCCCATCCAAAAATAAACATGAATGGCGAATTGTAAAACATTTGTTCATTTCACAGAATGCTTTTGTGAAAATATTTAATGGAAAACAAGTCTCAAATGTCTGATGAAAAGGTTAACGGATAATAACTGCCACTTACTTTTCTAAAATAAATCACAAGTTGATGAAAACGAATATGTTAAGGGGAGACAATAAAGATTCGAAGTAGACACAGTGGTATAGAATGATAAACAGTTGCAAGATGTAGATTTAGAGAAGGCAAAAGGACCTCTATTTTGTTCCTTTAACTTACTTTCTAGAAATAAAAAAAAAATCTTATACCAACGCTTGATGACGTAATGGACTTTAGTTTCTCTTTATATTTTGTTCTCCTTTAAACATCTTTAAACAACTCAAATAGATCTGAAATATCATTTCTTGGTAATCCAAAGTCACCACAAAATTTGGACGCCTACTCCTATATTATGAAAAAAATACCTATAAGTCAGGTTGTTTGCACTTTATGCCTGATTAAACAGGATGTTTTTGAAACCCCAATAGTACCACTCCTGTGAGTTCACAGTGCAAGAATATAAAGATATACCAAAATAGAAAGTACCCAGTAGTTATCTTTAAATATTAATCTTAAAGAATATCGGTTTACGAAGAAATACTTGAGTACATACAAACTAGTAATTCAGTGGAATAACTACTGTGAGAGACAACGTTTTACAAAGTACACATATATATTATCCATTTACTTAATCCGGACAGCAATTCGGTTTATCGTGGCGTGAATATCATGGTGCAGATAGATAAATGGTTTTTCAAAATGATTCTACTAATCGCATCTTCAGAATAAAACATTTTTTTAATTAATCTTTTAAAAATGGAAGGTTTTATTAATGGGTATCCCACAAGGGACAATTTTTGGTCTATTACAGATTATTAATGAATGATTTACATTACAACCCAATATAAATGTATAAGTAAACAAATAATCTTATTAATGAAATAATTTAATTTTAAATTTAATGACTGTGTAAGTAGTCTTAATTCTAAAAATGCGTTATGTTTATTTTTTACGATCAACTGTGTTACTGTCATGGCCAAGGTTAACGTATAATACATATTAATGGACAATCGTTTCACAAAGCAATTAACTAATGATGAACAAACTACTGAATGATTTCGGAGTTCATTATAAAATTTGTTGTCGTTATTGTATTATATTAAAACGAATAAATAATATTGATAACATCGTTTTTAAGATCAGTTGTTAAGTTTATTGAAATTGCATAAATGTAGCATATTTATAGAATAGCCCATTTTCGGGTTTACAAAGATTTTTGATTCTCCAATTAATTGTTTAAATTGATACAACAATTATTATAAATCTATGCAATTATGCAAATAATATTGTGTTTATTATTTTATTACACCAGGATTATCTAATACGAAGATTCCATTAAAATAAGGACCATAATAATATGTAACGATTGGAATACGTCATTATAAATAATTATTGTTTATTATTTATTACAATAAACAATTATATTTCTGAAAATCTTTCATCCATCGGCCTTTCTTGAGACAGGCCTTCGTAATTAGCGTCATTTAAACTAATGTCATGTCTTCTGAAGTCCAAGAATTTTTCAGATCATCAATCCAATTGATCGGTGGGCGTTCTATGTTACTGTTGCGGAGAAATGGTCGCTATTCGAGGACGTTTCTTCTCCAGCAGTTATCGGACGTCCAAGTAAAATGATCAACCCATTGCCACATCAGCCTGCTAATCCTAATATATATGTCCGTAAGCTTCTTCAGTTCGTCCACGAATTTTATTCTTAGGAATTCTGTAGCTCTTTTCATAGCACGGTAATTCACCCTGAGCATCTCTTTACCCGGTATGAAATCTAGATCATAGTAATCCGTGTTTTTCAATTTTAGTGCCTTATAGGAAATCGATGTTTTCCATCTCTCTCCAGAGAGAGAAATTTGGGACCGCTGTTACACGAATATTTATTAGTTTTATAATGTCAATTACAATTTCTTGAGATTTCTTGTATTTTTATTTTTCCTTTACTTAAAATTAATTGTTAAATTTCATTGACCTTAAGATTTTCTTTCTTTAGTTATTTATACTAAAGGTAAGATATTCCTCTCTATCCATGATTTATTGATAATGATACATACTCTTCAGGACACACAAAAGCATAAACAAAGCATTGAAAAATAAGCACAAATCTCTAATTCAAATAATAGAAAATGGAAGAACTTCTGAAGAAAAAAGCTCAAAGGATCAGAGTGTAGATAAACAAATACTAAAGTAACTTCTACTAACTTTCTACGACTGCACACTTCCAAATGAAATTGGAAGAACGAAATTGATTAGTAACGCAGAACTTATAAGAATTATTAATTTGAAAATATGAAATTGCAAATTAAAGTTACAATTTGTGCTCTTGCAAAATAAAGTCCTGCTGGTATGAACACACATTGACTCTTTCACCACAACTCGTGTTTAACTAATGTCTACATATATACCTTAAATGTTTGATTTCCCCGTAACTCATCTACAATAAACAATTCGAAAACAACCTGATTTGGCGGCACTTTCCTTCGTTTTATCTGCAATGCAATTACATTCATTAAACAAATCACTTTCATATAAAACATGTTAGATAGAGTTTAAGATGACCTTCTACTTATCCCTCGGGTTTTTATGTTCCTTTCCTAGATCTAGGCCTCCTCTAAGTCCCAACTCGACGATTACTATTAGTAGATTTAGGATCAAAAAACTACCGTAATCTTCCTCAGTTCGTGGACCTGTGTTTCTTTTGTGTTCGTTCTAAAGAGTTCTATCATTTTACCTTTCCATATCAACAGATTCCGGGCCTTCTGTACAAGCTGAGTTAATGGTTTTAATAACCTTCGCATACTTTAATTACTTAACATTGATAAGGCTTGTGAGGCTAGTTGCTACCGCGTTACCTTATTCTTAAGGGTGATCATTTCTCATTAAAAAAGTACGTGATTACACAGGTACCCCAAGTTCCGAGATAAACAGACTTTAATAAAATTAAAAAATAATTATAAAGAATCAAGCTTTTCGAAAACTTACTATTACTTTTTTATGTGAGAAGAGTACAAAACGAGCATGCAAACCATCTGATATTAAGTAGTAGCAGCCCATAGACATCCACGTACAACCACAAACACGACTAAAATCTTGTCTGAGCTCGAACTTAGATGCGTTGCTACTCCTGAGGACTAAGATGGTCGCCTCGTTTCAAAGTGTAGTCGGCAACCGCACCTCTCCAACCGTAATTCAAGTAATTTCTTACGGCGGATCAAACTATAGTCCTTCCACTTTGTTAAACTGAGATTTACTTATATAGACTTGTACTTAGTGTTAAATTTAGAGTGACTGATTAAAAGATAGTGCCGAGAATTTTTCTCCCGGTCAACCTTAGCCATCAGCACGTTCGAAATCGACGTACTGATTTTACATTAAATCCGTGACAATTTTTAATTATATTAAAATACTTTATAATTAAGTAAAATCTTTGAATTTGAATTTCAGTAACTAATCGTTACTGTACTACTACTTATTTCCATAATTTGTATTTGTTATGGAACATATTTTCACTATATCGTAATTTTCGAGATAAGGTTTACTATTATAATGTAGTTTTAACTCTTAAACTCCTCCGTAGAGTACGATCTCCGATTTTTTTTTTCACAGTTCGCAATTTCCAAATTTCATCTTTGAAGTGCCAATCGAATTGAATTTCTTTGAGCTACTATAAAAAACACAGACCAGCATGACGAAATTATATTAACCCACCGTTACCTTTCTTAACCAATTCCTAAAATTGTAGTGATAATACCTAAAAGAGTCAGGGGAAAATGTTACCAAAAATGTTATAATGAAAACTTCTCGTAGGCTTGCCATCTTCAGATAATTTGAGATTACCCTTAAGTCTTGTTAACTTGTCTAACATTCCATAAGTTTTTAAATTGAAATGACAAGAAAATTTTCACTTGAAGATTACTTAGTTTCTTCCTACGCAAAACTTTCTCGTAGAAAATGTTGAACGTGCTACGCTTTTGATCAACTTTTATCTGATATTTCACGCTGGATTTAAATGGATGAAAACGGAATGAAACGAACGGATGCAAATAGAAGTATAACTGCGCTGAAAATAAAATATTATCGAGAGAGTTTTTATTATTTGCTGTAGCTTATCAGACGAATTTCTTGTTTTGATAAGGACAATAGAAAAACAGGAAGTAAACACTAAAGACACAAATTGAGAGAATAAACAGGACAGCTTCCTACTCCAGGGCTTCACGCTAAGGCTTCAAAGGTATCCCCAGTCACTTAGACCCAGAATAAATGGATACCTTATTCAGGTCCTTTCCAAGAAATCAACCGGAAACCTGAGCACATGAGCACGGCACGCACGGTATTGCGCGTCATCGAATTAAATAATGAAATTTTACATAAGTTATATTTGTGAACCTAAACTAAACCGAAACAAGACATATCGGCTATTGTCACAAAATTCACTTTGGATGACAGAAAATTTGGGATGAAAAATAAAATACCACATTTGTGGGTAAGAAAATTAGTTTTTATATTGTTTAAAGTACTTAAGTAATTTGTAAATAAAATAAATTTAAACGGTTCACATTCAAAATTTATTTTGATAATTTTCCTTGACCAAACAGAGGTCGTACCTTCCAAAGGAGGTTAGACGTTCAAAATCAAAATCAAAATATTTTTATTCAAAGTAGGTTCTTTAGAGAAATACTATAAATTTGAACGTTCGTGGTTAGATTCCAGAGGGACCATATCTATACATATTATTGCCTTATAAGTGTTAACGTTGCTGTTCTTGTTTAGAGGGAAACGCCAATTTATAGCCAATCTCAGGTAAGATTTCAATCTTATTCGGTCATTATTAAGGATGTCTATAAGCGGCAGTGACCATTTACTATCAGACGAACTATATTATGATCTTCTACTTCAATTTCATGATAATGTTAAGCGCGCCTCAAGCCATGAGTAATATGATAATTATCTTTATGAAATGCAACTTCGTACATCTTACCGCGCTATAAGCGTTGGACGCGCCGTATTTTAGTAAAGTATTGCATGTAAAGCATACGGATGATATGCGGATGGCGCATGTTGCGCGAATAATACGGCTAATCACACTTAATAGGAATCGTTCGGAGTGCATGACGTTACCAATATTATTGGGATACGACAAATCCAGCGCGTGTGATGTTATTAGATATGCATGTATCTTTATTTTACAAACGATCGTTATATTAAAAAAAAAAACTAATAATTAATATTTTATATACAAAATCAAAACACGATTAAATTATAATATTTTTCGTCCGTTTTCACGCGGCGATTTCCTGAAAATTTATCTATTACAATTACTCGTTTATTTAGATAATACAAGATACTTTTAAAATTAATTAATAACCGCAATTTACAGATTTTATTATTTATAGAAAGTCTCATATTTAGCAGCGCGTTAAATTTGCCGACAATCTGCGGTCATTATCAAATACTTGTGTATTGCGGTATTTCTGGCAATCACCAGATGGTACCTTTAATTAACATTTAAGAAGATACTAATCACAATTGAGATTGTTCAAAATTTCTTTACTGTTCTCAAGTTTACAACCTTATTTATTTATTTCGTTATTATTATATCAAAACCCGAATTGTACTACAAAAGACAAACTTAACGCTAAAATCAATCTCTATCAGACGTACTTTGGGCTCTGCAGACATCGAAGGCGACTTAAATGAAAATCAATGACTGAATTATTGATAGTTTGAATGCTTATTTAATATTGATATATCACACCCTTTAAACCAGAACATAGATTTAGCGTTAAAGCAGAAATAGGTATCGGTTAAAGTTGCCGCAGAAATCTATTGTATGAACTATAATTAGCTTTTTATTTTTATATGAGAAGAGAAGCAAACGAGCATGCAAACCATCTGATGTTAAGTAGTCGCAGATCATTGACATCCACTTACAACCACAAACTCAAGTGAAATCCCATCTGAGCTTGAACGCAGATGCGTTGCTACTGCTGAGGACAAAGATAATCCACTCGCTTGAAAGTGTAGTCGCAACCGCACCTCTCAAATCAAATAACAAGTAATGCTTTACGGCGAATTATGAGGGTGGTGGTGGTACCTCCCCAGTCGAATTATGGTTCTCCCACCTTCAAATATTCTGTGTTATGAACATTTCTCTCTATTTTTTCTAGTAAGCAGCATACAATGAAATATATACATAGATACAGGATACATATACAGACAAAAAATTTATATAACGTTGTTTTAACTCGTCACGCTGCAAAGATAATTAGAGATGAATACAACGTTAATCCTAACAAATATACTTTCAATTATTTATATTCTAATGCATTAAAATTATTTCGTTTACTTAAATTACATAAAACAATATTATTCGTTATAATTAGATTTAAGATTTTTATTGCAAGTAAATAAAAATATTACTAAGTACTGTTTAATATGGATTTTTT
>DWON01007662.1:0-12723 GCA_018251015.1 Phocides pigmalion okeechobee
CCCCACCCCCAAAAACACAGGCGGGGGGGCCCGCGCGGCCCCGTTCCGTTTGCCGCCCCCCCCCCCCCACCGCGGTACGGAGCCGGACGCGACGTGTGGCATATCATACATTTATATGATATATGCAGGAAACCGTTGCGGCACCGTTCAGGCGCCGTGCCGGGACCGCACCGCAGCGTGTGGCTTAGCTCTAAGTTATTAGTAATAGATATGGATGTTCTTATGACCAAAAATGTCTTATGTCATAAAATTGTAGATCATTAATATATCCTGTAACTAATAGTGAGTACATTCCACTATATCCATGACCAGGAAACGTGCAATGGGTACTAAATCTCTGCAATTAAAAATCACAGGATCCGTTGAATAATATATTGTATTCTCCATGATATTAGTTAAAATTAAAACAGTGACTATACTAGTACCATAATACTTAGTAATAGATTTACATCACCCTCCATGTTTCTTGATATATTTTTTTCACTATAAGCTAAATGTACTGCTATACTTTCAAAAGAAATTAAATAGATGGTGCGTTCTGTGCTCATAAGTATTCCTTTATACAGCCTTATAATTCTAATATTTTTCCTTCATGTGGCTACAATATCCTCAGAGAATCAATCATATGGCTTATGTTCATTGAGATCATAATCGCATGTTAATTGCTAGATACAATTAAGCTACCAAGGACTGATGATTTGAAGATGGTAAAACTATACCTCATGATATAAGTTTGAAAAAGGATATAACTTTGAAACTATGTAATGGCCTATTATGGTAGGTGTTATGTTATCTATTACCATGTTTAATATGCCTGTGCTAAGCAACCATGAAAGTCCCTGCAATCTATAATCATAGAATTGAGATGTATTTTTTTTTTAATATCATATGTTATTAAAATATATTATGTGCATTATGGTAAATTCTTCTATATAATATAGATGCGGTTATATTTCTTGTGATCTATAAAATATATTTATTTAATTTCATGCCTTTTGTATGTCAATAATATGAATTTTCAATGTGTATTTCTAGATCGACTATTTAATTTAAGGTGGTTTACACTGATCCGCAACTGTAACAGAGAAACTATAAACAGAGATACTTGGGTTCAACAGTAAAAAACATCTTCCCACATAATGTTGCATGGTTTCGGTGCAGTGTGAGAATAGTCTTAGTTTATGTAAAATGCATTTTGTATGTAGATAGTAGATTGTAGAATATTTTTTTAATTAAAATTGTTACAGTTTATATTTTGAGCCTGTTACAAATGATTTATTCTCTTTATAAAATATCTAAAATGTTATATTGTGTATGTTCTTAAGTCTTACATAAATTCAGCGATTATTTAGGTAAAATTTAAAATATCTAGTCATATATAACAATAAGATAATAATGATTTTATGATAAATAAAAACACCTGATTTGTTTTAAATTTAAGTTAATTTAATTATTTGTTAACATTAAACTAATAAATTATAACATCACATTCATTACGAAGATGTTGTTTCCTTGTCCACATCATTCATACTTGTGCTTGATATCCTTCCAGAGTTTCTGTAAAGAATATTTTCCAATTAGAACATATTTAATTACAACCTTAAATGATAAGTTCATGTTCATCAGATCAGTTGCTAGATGGCATGTAAAGTGTACACTGTATGCTGGTAGCATTTCCAAGGGAATGGCAAGTCTAATAGTCACATAGATATCGGTCAGTATTACTTATCCAGCTGGCAGGCTGTACAAACTTTGTAGTTGTAACTGAATAAAGGGCGATGGATCCATAATCTGTATTTCATGCAAATATTTTTTAACACCGACTATGGTTACCATGGATAAATATTACATTGAGTCAGCGTAGCCGGAGGCGGCCTAAACTGAAGCTATGTTCTTTAAACTGAAGATGCACCAACAATTCTCCAAAATATTGTATTTTTAGCATCCATCTAGCATCTCCAAATACACAGATGTAATATCCGTCGGGAGTTTTGTAGCACCGACGTAAATATGGCACTTATGTTACTAGTAAATCATAGCCTGTAATCTATAGATTTGTACATTCACAAAAGGTTTGTACAAGCCTCATGCTTGCACCAAGTTGATTTAGTTATGTTAACCATTGATTTTAGTACAAATATAAAGACTCCAATATACAATTGAAATTATAGCACAAGTATGAACATATTGGATTATGTAGGAATCTTGATACATCAACGCTTTCAATTAATATTTCTTTGATTGACACATCAAATTTCTTCTCCGACTACATATTACACTAGTATGTCTATACTTGCATCAAAATGTATATATTGTTTAGGTATTAATGGGGTAACCAGGTACATAATGATGCTAAATACATTTCTAATACAGCACTTTGTTTCATTATATTCAAATTCAAGCTCACTTACATATGAAGTGACAATTTTAGTTCTCAGGATTACAAACATATCTGTGATCGACTTCAGATCAATGAACAGGAATGGCCCCTTAAATTTGGTAGTTTAATAACCAGTCTAATAGCAAAAAGTTCAGTCTCAATTTTAAATTTACAGATTTAAGTTCTATACAAACAAATTTAGATTTATTTCAATTGTATACATAAATATCATTATTAGTTAATTACATGTAACAGGAATATTATGGAAAAAGTAACATTCGTAAACGTTATCTATAATTTCCGTAAATATATTTGAGTTTGTCCACCAACTCATAACCTATACCCAATAAAGTGGCAAAAACGGTTTGTCAATTAATAAAATGGTTATGTCTTTCGATAGGACCTGCTTCTTCAGGGTTCTAGCATTCTTATAAACGGCATGCACATGTTTTGCTCTAAAATTTTCTTTTTCATTCGAAAATCCTAAAATAACTTAAACACCAAATATTGTGAAACCCCTATTAAAACTGAAGAATATGGACTTATTGGTAAGAATTATAAGTATTTTTTTAATTTACCTACACAAATTACTAATATATAACTGGGCAAGTAAAATTACATAACTATACTCACTCCCTTGTTTATGTTCTCGAAAAGTGCAACTGCTGCCAAGTCGAAGGTCCTCTCAAAGAAGAAAGTACCTCCGGCCACGGCCATGAAGAATGTTGAGGTTCGCTTGAAAACGACCCGATTTAACGTGGACCACAAGGACATTTTGATCAGCTTTTATTTGACTGACTGAATAGCTAAAGTATTTCCAATCTCATGCGTAAAGGAAAAAATCGATTGACAATGTCAAAGATTATTTGACACTGGCTTTTGACATATCTTAGTAACAGTGTTGCCATTTGGCAAACCCATAGACAATGTTTTCTGAGAAAAGGGGCCATTTGAATAAAGATCCGTACGCACCACAAGGATTCTATATATTATAATCTCGTTTCTTTAAATAAGCCACTTCTGATATTAATGATGGGCATTAATCGTGGTGGCCTTTTGTCAATGCGTATATATGAGCCCCTGTTATATCAAATTATATATATTTAGTGTAACATTTTATACAGCACAGATATGATTTTTTCATAAATCTTGTAATTCTAATAAAATTGTTTTGTTAAAAAACAATTGTTTTAAAGAAAACAGAATATACTCAACACTGACTGCGACGCTCATATATTCGATCAGGTGAGCGTTGCAGCAGGCGGCCTAAATTGGAGCCTATTTCTGTAGATTGAAGTTACGCCGACAATTCATTGAAATATTCTATTTTTTAGCATCTGTATATCATTTACGAATATACAGACGTAATGTCCAATGTCCACCTTCAGTCTTGTAGCGCCGACATAAACACGGTATATTTGTCCGCCCCTAATCCATACAGATTTGTACGTACAACACAGGTGCGCACATTACGCTGCACAATACACAGTAGTGTTGTACGCCGAAGGGAGAATGTTAAAGGATCACCTTGGTTACAGGTTAGACTAAGGCGAAATTCTTTTAGAGACAATGGTCTCGATAAAATATTCCAGGCCTTTTCAGAAGTGTCTCTTTCCTGACCATATCTTAATAAAGAATTTATAAGATTGTAATTATTTATTAAAAAATCTCTTTGAATTAATTCAGATTTATTTTGTAATACAAGAATTCTAAATAGTTATAATTTTGAATTATAGTATTGGTATCACATTATAATAACTAAAAGCTTGAAAATTCAATTTATAGAGAATTTTAATCATTTTTGTATATACATTATATTACATACATTTTTCTTCTATATTGACACTATTTAAATAGTGACAATTAAAAAGGTGATAATAAAACACTAAATTGTTTGGGCAAAATATATCATCTATTTACATTTTTAAAATGCTGGTATGAACAATATTCCTTAAAATAAATGAGTACAGAAACAAGACAAACAAAGCAAAATGCTATGTACTATTTAGGCTGACCATAGTTTGTAAAATAATTACACCAAAACACGCATGCAGACCTCGGTGAGACTTGTTCAACATTTGTATTCATTATTTCTAAAGGAGACGGGTTATTTTGTAATATAAAATTGTTCAGTCTCTTTTTTTATGCAAAGAAAGTACTACGGCTAAATGTTTTTCATAGTAGTTCTGTGAAATGTAAATTATTTATAAAAAGATTTTAATTTTTTATCATTTGCCTCTCTAATCTATGGCAATATGCATACAAAAGTTACCAAAAATGCAATGCCACAGTCAGCCCAGCTGTATTGTACAAAAACTGTTGGAATGATATACAAAAATTTTATTACTCCACTGGTTTCCAGCTATGACATTTCACATTAGAATTACCCATTCTAGATATATCTAAAAGGTCTCTAATGTACCATTCGTTTACTATTATTATTTACAATGTCTTGTGATGGGATTTCGTATTATACATCACACTTTCGTTTTCAGAATGTATTCTATATTGTGTTATTCGATTGAAATTGCATTTTATTGGTCTTCATAAGGGGATTAAGAAAAAAAGTTGCTAACATGTTCAAAATTCACTAGAATTCGTACAACATGAATAAATTATGTGTACTATTTTTTTTACTATTTTTAACACTGTTCCTACCATTTTAATAGTTCTCTTCGTATTACATATAAAATATTTATATAACAATATTAATGGGATCCAAAACAACACCATTACCCTTAAAAGCCCTTAAGGGTGTTTTTTAGATACATTTGGAATTTTGAATACACATCTTTTGTATAATTCTATACTTTGCCAATAATTAATAAAAAAATATAAATATGATCTCACTTTGATAAGTTACACACTGGAGTCAATTTGAAATTAAAAGTAATAAAATGATGAAAATACAAACCCTGAGTACATTTTAACAAGTTATCTGACATTAAAACCAAAATTTTAACTCATAAAACATAATACTTCACTCTTTACAATAAAAGTCATGTTTTAATACTATTGTTGCATTAAATATTGTTTAGTGTGATGAAATAGACAAATTAATAGGCATAGTTCAAAATGAACATTCCAAATAAATGAAAAATATTATGATAAAATTAAAATATTTTAAATAAGTGGTATACATTTATATCTATGCAACATTTCCCATATCATACACAACACTCCATCACATAAAACTTTTGATAATGAGAGTACAAACATACGCATTAACTACACATTCATAATATCCTAATTTAATTTTTGGAGTCAATAATTCCATCATAATGTTCATGCTCATTACATGAGAATGTTCACCCCAGCACAAAGTAAAATAAGGGGTGATATCATGTGTACAGTCACCCAACGAAAATAATTTATAATACGCCAACAGAGCACGTATGAAATTCTGAAAACCCACTCAATGACTCTAGAGATCAATTTTTTTACTGTCTCGAGGTACAAAACTGCACTACAAATTCATTAAACTAAGAGTTCTTAATATATTGGTGTCAAAATACATACAATTTAATTTTATACCTTACAGCGACAACTAACAAAGTATCTTTTTCATTGGTAAACTTTACATGGCCGAGGTACTGTAGTAGTGTCCTGCTAGGGTTGTGCAACATGTCTCTCAATATTTGAGCATTGTAAAAGCGACATCCCTGGCTCGGTGCCGTACTAGGTGTCACTAGCAACATCTCTTCTTGATTTTGTGATTCTTCTTTAAATTTACCGTATCATTGGCTGTGACATTTTGTCTCTCTTTCATTTCCAATTTTGATCTTAGTACCTGTAGAAAAACATACATGTTTATTTATATAATAATGTTAGTTAAAATACAATTGGTAGTTATACATACAATGATAACAATAAGAGTTACACTGATTAGGCATAGTCCACTCTCATGAAACCTAAAACTAAAAAAAAATTGACATGCATCAGTTACTTGTAAATGGATCTCGTTTGTATTTGTTTTGTTTGAGTATGGAAAGTTTATTGAGTGAATCTTTAAAATTTGTCGCAATATCTTTAGCATTATGACCTTTAGGTGCCATTGATAATATCAAAAAACATGGACAAGTATGAAACTTAATTTAGAAACCATTTATGAGTTTATGTTCAAGTTTGATGTTTGGCTAGTTGTTTAGATTAGAAGCTTTAACACATATACTGCGGCGGGGATATATATGATTGGGTCAGTATCATGGGAGGCGGCCCTGAACTGGAGCTTATTTGATTAGACTGAAGATACGCCGACAAATTACAGAAATATTGTAATTTTTACCATATGTGTATTATTTACGAATACACAGACGTAATATCCGCCCCCAGTTTTGTAGCGCCGATGTAAAAACAGCATTTTTGTTCACTCATAATCTATACACATTTGTCGGTACAACACAGGTGTGTAAGAGCCGCAAGCGCATCACACCCAGAATTACACAGCAGTGTTGTAGCCGCAGGAAAAGAGTTAAGTTAACAGTAATGATTTTGTACATCACAATACTTTGCAACATGCAGCAAATACTCAAAAGTTGTACTTTAGGTTACCGATTAACTGGTTGAATATATCAAGGGATAACATCCTCACATGTGTTAAAACATATTGATAAGTATGCCTAATCTATATTAACAATATTGGAACCAAAGACATTATGGTCTTCATGCCGGTGCTGTGTAGCTGCAAAAGCCTTACTTTCCAATAGACACAAGAACCTTTTTTTAAAAGCAGTGTACCTTTATTAAAAAGTTAGACACTATCTATTGCTAATAGTAAAATATAATATCACTTTAAAAAAAATGCATTTTAGTTTGTACGCTGCTATCTTTCTAGGCTTACCACATATAGTATTGTAATAAATTTTCCAAAAATCGTCAGTATAAAAGTAGTATTTTATCTAACTTATGACACTTAACACAGTTATATGATTAGAATACAACACACTTACCATTTTTGTTATAGTGAGAAACATTTCCTCAACATTTATGTTTTCTTTTGCACTTGTTTCAAACAAAGGTATGTTCATTTGATTGGCAAACCTCTGGGCATCTTCCGTAACGACTACCTTCCGTGATGGGCAGTCATTCTTATTGCCAACTGGAAAATGAATTATAACACATTTGAAATAGTGATCCTTGAATAGGAAAATGCGTTTATGTTAAAGTTGTAGAGACTCTATTTTAATTTTTTTTTTAATTCTTATCGCATGCTTAATAGAATACTGACAACTCAAAAAGACCATTATTTGCAAATAGCAAAAGAAGATCTTGTTATGAGAACTTATCCTATTTGTTAATATATAAAATTAAATCTGATACATAAATGGGGCGGTAGTAATGCATAATTTCAAATTAATTTGAACTATAGATAGTACATGTTGCTAACAGGAACCTATATCTGTATGTAACTCTTTCTCTTGGTAAAATTGTGACCTATCTACTAATGGGTCAGTGTTCCATTAAGCATGCAATGTGATTACACTAAAATTGGAAAAATTCAATTTCAATTTTTGTTTTAATTTCTATATGAGTCACAATACAATGACTGAATTATGAAAAAGCCTAAATTAAAAAACATTTAACTAGAAATTTTCTAAGAACTGATACAGATATTTAATTATTATATGATATTAAACTAAAAATATTAGCCTTCAAGAGTAGGAAGGTATCAGCATCCATCCTTAAATAGAACTTCTGTTCTATTTGAGATTGGACATGGTTGTCCATGGGCTGCAGTGACCACTTAACATCAGGTGGCCTGCATGTCCATTTTGTACTCTATCATAATAATAATAAAAGAAAAAAAATGTAATTAAAATGTAAATATGTTAAAAAGAAAAAGTTATTATCTTTTTATCTTACAAAAGACCAAATTAATCTTATTAAATGTTTTTTAAAAGCACTGCAAATATGAAAAATATACATGGAGACAATTGAAATCTAAGTATTCACTACAAATAATACATAAATAGAGTATATATGTAGGTATGTTCTACAGATATTTCTTTTGATAAATAAATAAACACTTCTCTATTTATTATTTTCTATGCAAGACTATGAAATAACACATTCATTTTATTTCATTCAGAATTTGTATACAAAATAATGGCATATCAAGACTTAAATTGGAATAGTGTATTTGTTATTCAAATAGTTTGATTTTGAATATAAAATTTTCTTTGTGTACCTAAATTATTTCCTTTAAATATTCTTGTCAAAGAAATTAGTATTATGTATTATTATTTTTTAATGATCACATGCAAACAACTCTTCCTTGTGCCATAGTGTGAGCACAATGAACAATGAAATAAACATTAATTAGAACAAAGCATCATGTAGAAGATATTTAGGAAAACCAATATATCAACAAACAAAAGTTCAACCTTTGGTTACATATATCTAAATATGAGTCATGAGTTTACGAGTGGCATCCTAAGGGAGTTCATGGGCTGTCAGAATATTATTTTTATCCTGGTATCATATGTGTATATTTATATACATACTTTGAATATATCAGTAATTCACTAATGTATGGGCGAATGAAATGTTAGAATTAACGTTAGAATTACGCACCTAAAACTTTGTTGACAACATCGCAGTTTTGCTCAATTTCGTGAAGCCACCTCTTGACATTGGCAAAGGACTCTCCGTTGGTGACATCGTACACTACGATGACGCCGTGGGTCCCTCTGTAGTACGTGCTCGTAATCGTTCTGAACCTCTCCTGACCAGCCGTGTCCCATATTTGAAGCTTCACTCGTTCACCATTTATCTCTAAAGTTCTTATTTTGAAATCAACACCGATTGTTGTAATGTAACTGCCGGAGAACGTATTGTCGGCGAAACGCAGGAGAAGACAGCTCTTGCCCACACCTAGAACACGAACATATCACCCATTACCGAATTGGACTTTAGGGAAGACGTTAGAACGCTGTAATACCACTGGCGAACATAGGCCTCGCCCACTCACCGCTGTCACCGATAATCAGCAGTTTGAAGAGGTGGTCAAACTCACGCGCCATCGCTTATAATTAATATAACTATTTCGCTAATTGGTCATGTGTTTACTGATAACGTTAATAATTGATAGATAACTTTTACTATGGAAATATTAATCAAACGCATGCCGTAAAACGTTACGCTTGCGTCACTTTACAAAACGTCCGCCATTATTGTCTATTTGCTTGCTGTCTTTTCCTTTCATAGATGTCGTTTCGTTACATCCTTTTTTATTGTCAATACAGATAGTATAAAAAACTGCACAGTCTAATTTTTTAAAGGCAACTACCTAATCATTCTACTAACTTAAAAACTAAAAAAATATGTAAATAATTTGAAAACAAAAATGTAAAATTGTAAATTTTGCTAAAAGAAAGTTTTTTTAAATAGGTCAAATTGATCTAAATACAAAAAAATATAGACTCAACTTCATTTAGAGAATTAGCGTGTCAAAATAAGGCCTGGCTATGGCTACTCTTTTACTCAAACCCATATTTCAAAGTAAAAGAAACGAGTAATAAATATAGTATTATAGTTTATAGTCTTATGCTGTGGTCACATTTATATCTTTTATTACACACTGCTATTTAAAGTTGATGGCGAAAGTATCACTGAACGCAGAGTATTTTTTTATCTATAGTGATGAGATGACACATACGAATTGTCAAAGTCATAGTGATTAGTGACAGAGCAATACTAGGTGTGGTGAAAAGTATATTTTAACTTGTAAATATTAAATTATAATAATGTCGGCAACGTTAAAGCCTTATTTAACTGCAGTACGTCATACTCTTACATCTGCTATGTGTTTAGAACACTTTTCATCACAAGTAGTTGAGAGGTACAACAAACCCGAAGTGGAAGTGGGCACAAGTAAGGAACTGTTGTTGAATCCCGTAATCATTTCGCGGAACGCAAATGAAAAGGTATTAATTGAGTCATCCATTAACTCAATAAGAGTGAGCATCATGATCAAACAAGCGGATGAGATTGAAAAAATTCTGTGTAAAAAGTTTATGCGATTTATGATGATGCGGGCGGAAAACTTTATCGTCCTGCGACGGAAACCGGTCGACGGGTATCATATCAGCTTCCTGATTACGAACTTCCACACTGAACAGATGTATAAACATAAGCTGGTAGATTTTGTGATATATTTCATGGAAGAAATTGATAAGGAGATAAGCGAGATGAAGTTGGCTGTAAACGCTCGCGCGAGAATCTGCTCGGAAGAATTTTTAAAACGATTCTAAATTCAAACTACTTCATAACAAAAGTGAATACAGGGGGGTTAATAAGTGCAATTGCCTCAAAATTTTTATAAGTATACATACTTATTTTCTTTTTTGTACGAATTTCTATAAGGTAAAATTGTATGAAAATTATGTTTCTAGGTACAGTGCCCTGTATCCAAATGGAAACCGTGTGTAATGCTTGGTTATATTTTAGACAATTCCATGTATCTAGCCCCTCTATGAGTTAGTATAATATATAATAACACTCTGCCAATGCCAACAGTCTGAAAATCTGAATAAAAAAAACTAAACCAAGTTAACAACATTATTTAATTTTAGGCATAACAGTATTCCATGGTATTCAGTTACATTTCGGGCATTTACTTTCCTAAGTTAATTTTATTTGGGTCCACAAAGATTATAATTTGTTTCTACTGAGATATGTATGTCGATGTATGGTTTACTCTTGTCATGTAAACAAATTGTATTATAGGTGCATTAATAAATTTTATTCTTTTTTAAGACTAATTGTGTATTTAATTCACAGCCAATGCTTTAGCTTCTATACATTTTGCCAATAAGTGATATATGATATAAAATAATTGAACAAATCGTATACTTCAGTGAAACAGTAATTTATTAAGCTATGCAGTCAGTGTCCATAAAAATGGGGAAACATTTACAATACTAATGTTTATAGCATCAAAGAACACTGAATATTAGTCGTTATTTGGGAGCATAAGTGTCTTTTATAGTATATGTTGTAGGATATAAAAATAGTGTATTTTATAATTTGATTTTCAACATTTATTTAAATGTCTTTTCACCATATAAAATACTGAAAGTTAGTTTAGTTTTTACACAAATGCCTATTTTAACTCCATGGAGACACTTGGAATTTATGACATATCAGAAGTATATCAGTGATCTAATCTAAATTCAATATTTTTGACATATGAAAATGTATACTTTTAGTAGGTTTTTGTCTCATTTCAGTTACGTTTTTCAAGGTGTGGGATGTAACTTCACTTGGCCACAACAGGTCTCATTTCGTACATAATTGTGATAAACTAAATATCTAAAGGAAAATCTATTCTGAAATCAGTCTAATGTTAAATTGCGGCAGACTTGCACAAAACGACAGAGTAAGTCTAAGAATTGATTTGGTTTGCAACATACAAATTTTGTCTCAAAATATTTACTGACAAATGTTTTTAAAAATTTGTTAATCATTTTTATCACTTATTATCACATATCAGTTTAGATAATTTTATATGTCCATTTATCTAGAAAGGTAGGGACTGACGTGACACGCGCAATCTAATGTTCGTCTAATTTTATCAAAAAATACGACTAATTAAATGAATGACTGTTTTTTTTATAAGTAAAAAATTTACCAACATGTTTTTATAAATCTAATTCTTTATTTAAAAGTCATTCATAGACATAAAATGAATTGAATGAAATATAATGTGATTCTTTGTATAATGCTTTGGAGTTATATGTCAAGGTACTCAGTATGGAAGACTACGATCTAAGCCCTAAAGCCAGGGATTTGCTATAGAGTACAAAGTGTCAATCAAGTCTGGCGAATCGCTGAATTGACGACTTCGAGCAAAGTCTCGATAACAACATCAAGTGAAGTTAAAAGAATCCGTCTGACGTCGACAACCCACCAAGTTATAGTTGTTGGCATTGTTATAATAAAAAAATGAAGGATAAGAAATAAAGATAATGTTAGAAAGTAATTTAACACTTTCCCTGCGGTTTACAAAACTGCTGTGTAACGCTTGGGGCAACGCGCTTGCGGCTTGTACACACCTGTGTTGTACTTACAATTTTTTATGGATTACGGGCGAACTAAAGTGCTGTGTTTACATCGGCGCTACAAGACTGGGGGCGGATATTACGTCTGTGTATTCGTAAATGATACACATATGCTAAAAAATAGTATTTCAGTAAATTGTCGGCATATCTCCAGTCTATCCAAATAAGCTCCGCAAATAAGCGGGGCGATGATGGCAGACATATTAAAGAAAGTTTTTTTTATTATGAAAGAGTAAGAAACGGGCATGCAGGCCACCTGATGTTAAGTGGTCGCTGCAGCCC
>DWON01007663.1:0-12722 GCA_018251015.1 Phocides pigmalion okeechobee
TGTTACCAACTGCTCAATAGTCCCACAACAGATATGGCATATTGTAGTTGATCTATACATTATAATTATTAATATTAATTAATAATTCTTAATTAGCATAATTATTAACTTTTATATTAATTGAGCCATTTTAAATGTAATTATTCGATATTTGACTCTCAATGATAAAACTATATAAAGAGGGTAGCAGATTATTAAAGGCCATTCGAGATACAAGCAGGTGGTAGGACGGTACTCTGTCCGTTAAATATACTAAGTGTGTAAAATTATCTCGGCGTTTCATTGTGCAAACCCCCACGACTGTAACACTTCCTGTTTGAGGTGGGTAGTAGATGCCATATTTCGACGGTTCCCATCCTTATAAATATGAAAGTTCATGCAGACGACGTCAATATAAATTATTATTATTGCGTATTTTATTCGTCCAATTAACTGTTATACATTATATACTTTTCTTGGGATTGCTCCAACTTTTCTAATCACTAAGTTGATGCGAAAACTTTGATTAATCAATCTTTTCCGTACCTTAATTGACGGATGAAAATTATTCTGGGAATGGAGATAAATTCCAAATTACTTTGCCTACAGTTTAAATTTTCATTCTTTCAAATTCAGGTTAAATTTTAAATTTTGTGAATTACAGTTCAATTTATACAATTATATGGAGTTACTTAAATAATATTTGTTCTGCTTTTTATCGGTTACCGGTGGTTGTCGGCTCAGTAACTACGACGACAATGTCAGTCCTCAGGTAAAGGAATGGGCCATAATCGCCGGAATCGTCTGTATCCGAGTACATTGTTTTATATGGAGGTTGCTATACATGATCGTGGACGGTAGTAACCACTATCAAGTAGCCTGAATAGTTATTTGGTACTTCTTTGTAAAAATATCTTACACACTTTTATTGTGTACCGGGTACTCATAATTAACGATTTTTAATTTCCAATATTTCGAACGTTTCGTCTTTTTTATTGCAACTAATTGTAATTGGTTCAAAATAGCGACAATCACACGTCGTCGACGTCAGCGTAAACGTAGATAGTTGCATTATGTGTATGTGAGCCGTGCACTTTACCATCAAAACCTAAAATTTCTTTAAGACTAGAAAAGCGTATGGCGGTAGTACTTCCCCATAAAAATGCTTCACGCTAGAAGTAGATGGTACCTCCCCTCTCAAACATAATTTACAATCCAACTTGTCTATTTCTTTATGGAAAGCTCGCAATATTTACGTTTTCTTTTGAGAAAATTATAAATGTGGTGATTTATATAATTTCAAGAATCTTACTAAGTAAAGGTCCAAAATAAATATGTAATATATGACAAAATAAAACACATTTCGTCCAGCGCTCGTGTTCACTCAAGCCTGTAAGGTTTAAGATAAAGATCAAATACCGATAGAGAATTACATTTCTTATATGAAACATCCGAAACTAATTTCTCGAAACAGTTCAAAAAGGCATATTATAATATATCCATGTATGCGTAAAGATTTGTCAACAATCTGAAGTAAAATATTAAGTATAATATTCATTTCATAAAAAAGTGGACTTGCTAGTGATTTAAGTGTCTGTCGACTCTCTCTTTATGTCTCTCTCCTCCGAAACTCTTTTTATGTCTCATTGCTGGTCACCAATTTGTTCTTATGACTCTTAATTTATCCTCTCACAACTAAGAAACACTAGGAGCCTACTACAGGTTGCTAATACCAAGAAGATTGACTTGTATCTTGCACAATTGCGATCACTATTCAGTGCAGGATTGCAGCCAGCGTTTTTTTCGCCATGCGGCACGGGCACGGGCTGCCTTTGATTGTTTTGTTTAAATTTTTCTTATAATTTGTTTTAAGGTATATATATACAAGGTATCATATTACGTTTGTAAATTAAACTCATAATTGGAGGCGACCATCTTAGTCCTCAAGGGTAGGAACACATCCGCGTCCATTCTTAAATAGAACTTCTGTTCTATTTGAGATTGGACGTGGTTGTCCATGGGCTGCAGTGGCCACTTAACATCAAGTGGCCTGCATGCCCGTTTCTTACTCTTTCATAATAAAAAAAGTCTTCAGAACTACAGCGCACGACTCTATTATTTTGTGAATGCACTTAGCAATTACATATTAATTTTAAAACCTTTGACACCAATTACTTTATATTAAAAAATCAATCAATATCTTATCTATCCAAATCAAAACAATATTTTGGTTATTAATATAGAACATCTGTACCCACATAAGTAGATATCCACATGCAAACAAACATAGTATGTAAATAAAAGTTCTACAGTTTCTACAAGATCGTGCTTTTTTCGCTTGCCGTAATCGAGTAAAAAATCTTTATTAAAATGATATCTATAAAACTTAAGTTTACATTAGAACTATTTTAAGCTCCATCTTCCGTGCTGGTTTATATCATTGTGCCGCCATCTGGAGTTTATCTGTTGAACTAACTACACAATCCACCATAGACAAACATAGAATACAGAGGGACCGCTAGTAATGTTTTCGAGGACCTTAATGAACACTTTTAACGCTAGATGGAGCAACTAGTCTAATAATTTTTCACGATATGACTATACTGATCATGCTTGTTCAAATGCTCACTATATAAGTTTTAACTTAATTAAATCTAAAACATTTATACAACTGGTTTTATATATATAAACATAAACCTAATTCTAATTTTCGTATTTCTAAATTAAATAATTATATTTTACAGTGACTTGGTTTTCGTTATGGATATTCTTTCGAAAATACTTACATTCAGAGTTTTGGTTGGAATGGGAAGGTACTACTACTGCCCTTGCTATTCGACGTAATGCAAATCCTGTATTTAGCTTGAAGAATTAAGGTACAGGAAGGACATATTTACAAGTGAGGTGATCATCTCAGTCTTTAGGAGTAGAAACGTATCTATGTACGATTTCAGACCGGTTTTCAGTTATGCCTGAGTTTATATGTGATTGGTTAGAGCTGTTGGGACTACTAAACTTCAGATGCATTGCATGTTCGTTTGCTATTCTTTATACATAAACCAGTTTCATGTTTATGTCGATGGGTCGTAGCGTCCACTTGACATTTGATGACCTTAGTAAATTCACATTATTTCTATTATATTAATTTGGCTAAAGTTCCACCAAGAAACTCTATCTCTAGTTAACCTTAAGATTAACCAATGACCATGTAATATTTACAAGGATTAACTTTGTTACTGTGGGAAAATGTTACTTTAAGAATAAAAAATAATATATAACGTATGCCATTGTGTATTTGTTTAAATACTTCCGTTCACATACACTACACGGTCGTGTTTCATGTGAAAAAGTTGATATATGGTCACTTTAATATACGTATTACACTATTTGTGTTGTAGTACACAAGTTTATAGACTATTGTTAATTAAAAACTTCTAGAAAAAACATGAGTAAACATCATATCACGATCATAAAGACTTAACTAAAAAAAATATATTTGGTAAATACAAAAATATTCGCACGTATCAAACTTTGTGAGAAAAAAAATTACGTATTAAAAAAATACCTTTGGAATTTAGAAAGTAATTTTAAATTTTATATCATACTTTCTTTTTTTAGCAGTATTAACTATAAAAAGATTTTCTTAATCAAACCTCAATTCTCCAAATTTCGAAACACATAGATTTTAAATTCTTTAGATAATTCGAAATTAGATTATTCTTTACATTATTAGAAATTATATTCTTTAGATTATTCGAAAGGTGAGATATACATATGTTTAAAATATAAAGAAACGTCTGTGCGTATCACTTTACAAGTTTTTCTGATTCACAATTCAGTGAGCATATAATTATAGTAAACAGTAATATTGGTAGCTAAGATAGCTATACTATAAATATGGGAAAATACCCTGCCGTTACTGATTTCAAAAATCTCTTCACCATTCTGGCCGACAGCCGACTAGTGGACATCACGTAGGTACGTTTAAAAGTTTAAGACGTCTCAAAATTATATTTTGAGAATATAGAAAAGTAGAAAACGAGTCTGCAGACCATCTGATCTTATGTTATCTGATAAATAGTTACTGCAACCCATAAATACCCAAATACAACTTCAAGCGGGACTGAAATCCTATCTGACCTCGTACATGCGTTGCTACTCCTGAGAAGTAACATGGTTGCGTCGCTTCTAAGTGTAGACATAAATAATTCACCAAAATACTGTCAGAAAAATCACCTTACTTCCTATTTCAAAACAAATCAAGCCTAACATTGATGGGGTCAAATGAATTATAATCAATACATCCGTTGGTTGGTTCGTTTGTCTATTCTTAGTCTATTGTAAAAAAACTAAACTTGTCAAGTGTAACGAATTTATCTGCAATGAGCGTCGAACAATGGTGGTATTGTTAACTTCAGATGATATCACTGTTTTTAATTATGGGTGTTAATGATACTGATTTATAATGATGGAAAATGTAAATGGGTACACAGTTCATGTAGGGTTAAGTTTTCTTTTCGTCTGAGGGACATACGATACTAAATCTGTATAAGGAAATAGTTTTGAATTTCTAGTAGCTAAATCCTGTACCTAAAGTTAATGATAGATTTTTGTATAGTTTACAACTAGTCATAACAAGCGTGGATTGTAATTAAATAATTAATTAATTAATTAATTATCTAATTATACGTGGATTGCCCCCACTCCCTATCGGCCATGGACATGTTCAAATATAAGGTTCAAACTGATTGTCTTCAGATCTCTTAAGACTACGTTACAACACTTTCTCGACGTGCATCTGCCTTCTAAACACTTCAAAGCAGAACACAACAGCCTTTAAAATTCCTGTCGTAAACTCACACTTCCAGACATATTGCTATTCCTGAAGACCAAGTCTGTGCTGTACGTCCTAGAACAAAGCAGGATCTATCGTGTTAAGATTTCTGGTTTAAGATAATAATTGTTTTATGGATCTTTTTTTTTATTTTGAAAGAGTAAGAATGCAGGCCATCTGATGTTAAGTGGTCACTGTAGCCCATGGATAACCACGTCCAATCTCAAACAGCTACACAAATATGGACGCTGATGCGTTCCTACTCTTGAGGACTAAGATGGTCGCCACTAATAATGTCTATCCGGCAACCACAGTGTACTACGAGTGTAGTGTAAAACAGGCAATATAAATGAAATGGAAAATATATAAAAAAGACGCAAATTAAAAATACCATACCCACCCACTTTTGGTTGTCGTTAGAAACTACTTAAATCTTATTTAAGTGCATTAATGATGTTTACGAGTTACATTGAGTATTTATGGTCTACAAGTTCTTTTATTCGTAAAGCTCGTTTATATTAAAATTTTGGATATGCTAAATATGACTTAAAGCCTAGTAATTTCTTAGTCAATCTACTTTATCAAATGTACTTTTCTAACTTCTATATCTATGCAAGACATCACCATGCCTATATCACAGTTTCGCGCAAGCTTGGCTTGAGCCTATAAGATACTCGTAAATTCGTTCACACGCTAACGAGGGCACCTGTCCTATTATCTCTGTTGTAACGTAGACTTTATAACTGCTTCTAAAGTAGTAATGGTGTTCCTGTACAGTGCTTAATTGTTGTTATATAGAAGCGTTTAAGTTTCTCCGCCTAGAGTACAGTTTTTTTATTTTATATTTAACAAGAAGTATGCGTGCAGACTACTTGTAAAGTGATCACTGAAGTTTAGAGGCATCTACTACCTCAAAAAGGACTAAAAGCCTATTCAAAATATTACGTAAATACGTTGCCACTCCCGAGGACTAAGAGGGCTGCCTGATTTATAAGTATATCCGTCAACTATACAACCGATCCACCTCTCATAAAATATTGCTAAATGTTTTTGTAGAGAACACTGTGAGGAAACCTGCCTGTTTAAGAGCTCTCCTTAAACAGGATTTCAAAGGTGTACCAATTCGTTCATGGCTAGCGTGTTAGACCACGGCTAATTATTCTCAGTTTGAGAGGAAACATTGTGATGCAGTGAAGCTGTAGTTGGTTGACGACAAAAATCACTTACTACCTAATTGTTAATATAGCGATAAGTTCATTCGACCCCTAAATACATCTCTCCGATTCTTTATCTCTTTAAAAGCATTGTATACAGCTCCCATATAATCGAGTGTTGCAATCCAGTCTACTCGTACATGCCATTGTACCGTGCGAAACTTTTCTCAATTAACTCCATACACCGCCCGCGCACCCGAGAAAATCATTTTCGGTTAGCCCCAAGGCTGGTAGAGACAAATGAGGCCACGTATAAATGTCTGTACACCCTGCACTATTGTATTTAGGGACTAGACTCTCAGCGCAACAGTCGGTTCTGCAATTAACACTCGATATTTCACTCATTATTTTCTTCTGTTTGTCAATAAGTGTTACGTTTCAAAACATGTATAGATATGTGCTGTTTGCAGTTTCATTCAGTGCAGTGCAGGGAAGACCTAAACTAAGTGCAGTTTACCATCCCGATTTTGAAGCTGGATACCAAGATTATTATGTAAGATTGTAATCAATTAATTAGTCGTAAGTAGAAGATAATATAATGTGTTTTGTTTTGTGTTTTAAGTGCTAATGTTTTCGATTCATATGCATTTTTGTTTGCTATAAGATGTATTCTGAAATATAGATATATTTATCGGTTACAAAGGTCTATTGTTAATTATTTTATTCAATTTAAGACAAAACGTCATGATTCATCGGACGTGACAGACATATAGGAATGGTAAAATTATAAACGTCTATTAGGCAAAGGTAACATGATATAGTAGGTTTTTGAAATAAATATTTGAAGGTAACGGTCAGAGAGTTTATACTGAAAGTTTGCTATCGTGAAAGTAAAAGTTTCAAATTAAAGAAATATATTATAAAAAGAAGTATTTGTATAGTCACTACAGTAAGTATATACAACAAATCAGAAAGGGCTACCCTGATACATATGTCTTTTTATTATAATCGTCTATAAACTTTCGGTCTCTTTACGATTGAAATTCTCGTCTAGTGTTTTAATTTGGTTCACGTTGAGAGCAATTGCAAAAAGGCTGCATTATTTAATCTGTATTTCGGTATTCAAAAAAAACCTGTACAGATTCTTAAGTTTGGCTAATGTTTGAAACTTTGTGAGTAAATAATAGAGGTATATTTTTTATGTATTGTTTTAATAAATGTTTGCATTTTTAGGATCATCCCCGATACGCGTTTAACTACGGCGTAGCAGATCACAGTACTGGTGATGTCAAGTCTCAGCACGAGACTAGAGATGGGGACGTTGTCAAAGGTACAAAAGTGTATAGTATAACTTTATAAGTAGGTTAAAATTTATGTCGTTAAATCTTTGTATGAGACAGGGACAGGACAGGACATTTGCAGACATGGGAATATTGTGACAAATAGAATTGTTAGAATAGCAGAACAGACGTAGTAGAATAAAAAAAAGATGTATTGAAATGACATTTTTGAAGCGTTTATTACGTCAACAAGCGCAATTGCTCCGCGGCTTATGTATATAATAAGTGACCAAAATATTCAAGCGCGATTGGAAATTTTATGAAAATTTAGATTACAAATTAGAATCTTTGATGCAAGCTTTCATTTTTTAGAGAGCACGTTAAACTGTTGATTCTGTCTATTATCATTATTTGATAGTCGTTGAACTTGTCGGTTGAAAACATTTGAAAGATTGGTTGGCTACTAAACCGTAAAGCCGTAAAGTATTGGAGCAGCGTGGTAAAGTATACTTCACCACGCTGATGGATGACTCCACACTTCCCTATTTGTAGGGGAGACACTCGTGCCCGTTAGTGGGACATTGAAATTAAGTTAATTAAGTTGCAATTAAGTGAAAACAGTAGAATGTCATTTTAAGTTTTAAAAGGTGTTTCCCAACTATCATTCACAGTAAGCATTGTTTGGGAAATTGTGCCACCGTACTTTGTGTGTAATCAAGCTAAGGAGAAACTCATTAGCGGTTAGTGAAATAATGTACTTAAATAATTGCATATTTCATGGCGAATGATTTATTGTCCGTTTGTAAGGTATTTTATTAAAAGAAATATTTCATAATAGTTTCCTAGAAATAAGCTGAAAAAGCGAGAGTTTCACATGATAAAGTTTAAGGAATGAATTAAAAATAAATAAAAGTAAATCGAAAGAAATATGGAAAGACGATTTTTGAAAATATGGAAATAAAGGTATAGATCTTTTATTTTTTATTAACAAGAGTATTAAAAGCATTTAATTTGTTATATAATCATTTATATTTTTAGGTCAATATTCATTAGTAGAACCTGATGGTTCCATCCGTACAGTGGACTACACAGCGGATCCAGTACATGGCTTCAATGCCGTGGTCTCCAAAATTGGTCCCAGCGTCCATGCAGCTCCGCCAAAGATAGCTCCACCGATACAACCAGTTGTCCAGGTGGTGGCAAAGCCTGTAGCAATTCCCGTAGAAGTACCCAAGCATGTATTCGCCGAGCCCATTTATCCATCACCCACGCCATTCTGTAAGTTATTCAAGTGTGCCTTATTTCCTTAGTAGAGTGGCAACAAAGTGTGTCGGTCCCCTGAGGCCAAGTAAACGTTACAATCCGTGGTCATACACATACATATCCTCGTCACAACTCTGAGTCTTATTTAAGGTCGTACGTAGATGCTTTACTACATCTGAAGGCTAAGAAGGTCGCCTCTTCCATAAATATGCAACCAACCGTAAAACGAGATTTGCTTCACGCCGGATTACAAGGACGATGGTGTTTTTTTATGTGAGAATACCAGCAAATGATGGATATCCACATCCGACTTCAAATAAGATCTAACTTCCACATCTTCAGACTAAGATGATCGCCTCGCTTATGCGTGTGTTCGACAACCGGACCTACCCAATTGTTATACTAGAATTGTGTAGTGTCGGATAATGAAGGGGACCGTAGTATATAGTAGTTTTAAAGGTGGTAGAGCCGTTAAAGCTCGCTCGGGGCGGCACCACCGCCACCCTCATAAGTAACCCGCCGTAAAGCAACATGTTCTGCATGTTTCGGTTGGGGAGGTGTGGTTGCCGGTTACACATTATTGGAGGCGAACATCTTAGTCCTCAAGAGTAGGAACGTACCCGCGTCCATCCTTAAATAGAACTTCTGTTCTTTTTGAGATTGGATGTGGTTGTCCATGGGCTGCAGTGTCCACTTAACATCAGGTGGCCTGCATGCCCGTTTCTTACTCTTTCACAATTTAAAAAAAAAGTATTTCCCCGGTCAAACTATGATTCCTTTAACTATTAAACCACCTTCACTGTCCTTAGAGGTGTTGCACAAATACGTTTTACTTTCATTATCTACAAATATTTCGTCATCATTGATAATAAAATCAAATTGTCGATTACATCAATTACTATTAAAAAAACGTTAAACGCGTCATGACAGTACGTAAGATTATGTCCAATTAGCAGTTGATAACGTAATGCTATTGTTTCTCAGGTATTCAATTGTTTGAAGGAAGTTCTTTTGTTTGCAGTGTACTCGAAGGTCGTCGCTCCGCAGTTCCCTGAATACGATTTTGACCTGGAAGGACCTTCCAATCACTTTTATTAGTCTTTATGTATAAAATGATATTAAGTTTAGGTTTCATTAGTGAATAAGTAATATTTTAATACAAGAAACCGACTTCAAAAAATTGATTGTCCTGTTTTAATACTTTTAGAGATGCATTTTTTCAAAAAAATTTTATTTATATTGTTATATTTATAAATATATTACTTAATACGAATTTAAACTTTACTCATAATTCCAAAATTACGTCCCCTAATTTACCAATCTTAGTATTTTCTCATCAAATATTAATTGAAGCAAATGGAAAGTAGCCTTTCAAATAAAATAAAACGAGTTTTTAAGTCAGTCAATAATTATGGAATTATGCGGTAAAAACATAACTCAACCGAATTGACAACCCCTTCCTTTTTTGAAGTCGGTTAAAATTCAAAATTAAACTAAGTAATTTTAAAAATTCTGAGAATATTCGGAGCAAAATTAAGCAGTTTTTAATAGGCCAGTATTGTAGGTAGTGTAAATGCTTATTATAGAGATTTTTTTATTTAATGCAGGAGAATACAATAGACATTGAGAGATGTGTGAATACGAGATAATGTCGTTATACTTACTTATACAACATTTTTATTTAGTTACTTTGTTTGGTTGAGTTTATCCATACGCGTATATAAGAGGGATTAAGGAATAGACACCCCTCGTAACAAAGTTGAAAAAGTGGAATATTTACAATTTGTATTTTATTTTAAGTAATTTCGTTTAGAATTATGCATTTTTCTGCGGAAAAAGTAGTTGATCCTTGTAAATTTTAAAATGTTTGACTCCCATCCAATATTAATGCATGCAGTTCATATAAATCATATCTTTTCCTAATATTAAGAGCTATAACTACTGCAGTAGTAACAAAGGTTTCTTGTATGTTCCTAGTAGTAAGATTGATAGATTAACAATAAACCATATTAAGTAGCTACTGAACACAATTAATAACAATTCAAAGGACTTTATTTAAAATTATTTTTTTTTTTAATTAAAAATGATCATTTGATCTGAGGCTATAATTTCAGGATACTCTTCAATTTATATATATATATAAATTATAGATTTGACTATGTAAGAGTTATAATGTCTTAGACTTTCTAGTTAGGTATATATATTAAGAATGTTAAAATGTTAAGAAGACTATACTTTTTATACAATATTTTATTTTAATAATAAGATATTTTTACATAATAATAAAGTACGTACGTTGTTGTTTGATTTTTATTTTGTTGCCGTAGTACCTAAATAATAATTAAAGTTTATTGGCGAAAATGATGGGAATATCTTTAAAGTCCTCTCAGACTAAAAATATATATACTTTTCTATACAAAATTCATGATACGTACTCATTTTGCGGTTTTTACTAGTGTTTATTTTCGTATTTTATAATTTAGTGGATCACTTTATAAATTTCTACGTTGGAAGCGCCTGGTA
The DNA here is from genome assembly GCA_018251015.1 of Phocides pigmalion okeechobee. NCBI lineage: Eukaryota > Metazoa > Arthropoda > Insecta > Lepidoptera > Hesperiidae > Phocides > Phocides pigmalion. The sequence goes on from DWON01007663.1 coordinate 11,034, forward strand.
ATAACGTCATGATAAATTTTGATCGTTATTCAATGCTAATATAAAGTGTAAGGAGTTGTGAAGAAACTATACACTATTTTTTAATAGTTCCTAACGGAGGAAACAATATAATAATAATAATAATAATAATAATTGTGTAATGTTTCAATATTACTAAAAATAATAAAAATGAATTCAATTTTTTTAATTAGCCTTAACGTAACTTTTAATATATAAATGGAAGGAACAATGTGTATTAATTATTATGAGAATATAATTAACATGGCAAGGAATACTACCTACATCCTGTTTTTATAACTAAAGAGAGGAACTATTTCAGGCACCCGTATTTTATGGCATAGGCGCATGTTATATGTTCTAGAAATGTTTATTGCATATCCGTAAAGAACAAAATTCTGCAACAAACAACAACTGTAGGTTTTGATATTTTTAAATTTATCTGCATTCGCCTATTAATTTACCGATTCTTTTTATTTTACCACTGAACTATTGACCATGCGCAAAATGTGCAATGAGACATATGGAAAATAATGAATTTAAAAAATAAATGTATTTACGTAAAATCATTATTTTTTTAAGTTGTATTATTAAAACTAGGAGTGTGTACCATTTTTATGAATGATCTAATAATTTTGTAAAGGTTCAGGCATGTTACAAGTTTATTTTTAACGTTTTATTTCTTTAACTGCTACATACCTGGAGTCACGTCGTAATTGTTATGTCGTATTGTTATCCATAGAAATGCTAACGAGTAAAAATATATTCTACTTTTTAATATTTAAGAGTACTGAGGCCGTGACGCTCAGTTTTAATCATAACATTACCTACGAAGTTATGAAGTTATAAACAATTTTATATAAATTTTTTCGAAGTTAGGCGCTAAATCAATTTTTAGGTCATAATTACTTAATATTTTACGGTATGGTAAAGCAAGAAAATGGACGTTTGAGGTAATATGACTGCATATTGAGATTACAGTATATTACTCTAAATGTGACATAGATCTGATGTCCATAGGCGGTAGTAGCCACTATTAGGTTAAATACATTACGAAAATAAGGTTATTGTTAAAAGTAAACGTAATAAAAAGTAAACAACATGTCGTTGGGCACGGACTCCCTTTAGATTATTTAGGTTAGGCTTTTGTCATAATTAGTTATAAGATTTTCATTATTGTAAATAAATTGTTTTTAAACATAAAAATCTTATATGTGCTATTTCTAAATAACATGTGATCTATGGTATCATTGCAAATGATGCGTGATCTTCAAATGTGGTCTTAAAAGAATTCGACATTAAAAACTTATTCGTGACTAACGCTTGAATCCGGAATAAAATGTAAAATCATCTTCATTTTTAGGTTCCTACAAGGTTTAAATTGATTTTTCTGCTTGCCTATAAAATGGTAATGTGTTTATTATTTCCCGTTTAATATCGGTATATTATTTTAAACACATTAATGTTGGTAATACTATAAGTATTAATTACATTTTTGTACTGTGATAATCCATAATTGGACAAAACAAATTACGGTACCTGTAGTAGTTACTAATTTCTTGAACGTAATCCTCGAAAATCAACAGTTGTTTTGGGACATGAATATTATTATCACTTATATTACAATATGTCCAGAAATATTCTGGAAAAAAAATATAAAAAATATTCATATTAATAATAATATTTATATCC
>DWON01007664.1:0-12721 GCA_018251015.1 Phocides pigmalion okeechobee
ATGAAATTGAATTTACCTCCTGAACCTCGTTAATGAAATTTACGGAACTAAATTTAGACGGAAGGTGGATACTAAAACTTCGTAATATAAAATATCCAAAATATGTTGTTTGTTGCAATTGTCTTAAGATTCAATGTAGTAATGATTGGTCGGTTTCTTGATCTATTTAGAGATGATCACAAATGCGTACATCACAAATAAGTGATTTCTTATCCCATATACATATCTCCGAACTTTCGCGATAGATGGGGTAATCCCTGATATAACCGCGTAAGTAGAATTCTCGTAAGTCGGACTACAATTAAATGATTTAAAATTGAGGCTGAAATCTAAAAAAAAAGTTTAGAAATAAATAAATAATAAATTATAAAATACCAAATTGGTAACATATTTTTAGTGGTTGTATTATAAAAAAATGCGCTCTTTGGTTTTTTTTACTTTATAAGTCAAGTTTTAAACCACCATTTCATCTTCTGATTGAACTGGGTGTAAAGACTAATTCTTCATTGTCGCGTGTCTGACTCTCCTACGAATCTTAACAAAAAAATTACATAAAAAAAATCGATGAGATTTGAAAATCGCGTAATTACGGATTCGCGTAAGTCGGGGTAGCATAAGTCGAGGTATTACTGTAATTGAATATTCGTTACATAAAAATATACCACGATACGATACCGTGAACCTGTCGACCGGTTTGTACAAATGAAATATTAATGCCTATTTATAAAACAGACCTTAATGATCTTGAGCATAAAATTCATGAGGCAGCAAAGTAAAATCTCACCTCTGTTTCACATTAACATTCCGCAATAATTATAAACTACATTTATTAAAGCTAATGGACCCGCGCCCTGTTAGTTTCTCGTAGCTCCGTAGTACTGAGTGGCAATAAATTTTACTTAAACGCATATCTTTATACATCGTCGTCGTTTTCACAATTTCATCCTAGTTGTAGTAGTAGTAGTAGTAGTAGAATTTCTTTATGGTAAAGGAGAAGAAAACTGTTACAATTAAATAACTGAATTGTGGATTAATTAGATTTTATTGGATTGCTTTTAAATTACACATTCACTTTAACAATGTTCCACAGAGTAGAGAGTATAATCAAAGACAAGTGTCACAGATATTGAAAAGACATTAGATGGAAGGTGCGAAATTTAAATTGTACAGATATATTTTACTTTAACAAGTTCAAAAATAATAATTAATCATTAATAATTCTCAAAATCGTACCTTCATAAAATATCCAAACTGAATTGTAACGACATAAAATTTAAATAAAATCTTGAGTTTACCTGTTATTATAGAATTACGAATTATAGATTGTATGTGTAAGATTTTATATATATGTATATGTTTCGGAGGACCTTAAGTAAAGAAAAAACTATTTTGAAACAGTAAATTAATTAGTAATGAATTTGGTACTTTGATTCTGGTTTAAGGTTCGATTTTTTTAACTTATATGTCACGTATCTTCACTTAATTATTAAGAAATACATAATTAATTACCACATATATATGTCTGAAAGTTCCCTATAATTTTATGAAAAACGTTCGGTAACTGATTCCGATTCGCATGCTCGTTTGCTACTCTTTTTACATTAGAAATTATGTATTAACAAACTAGTTTTACATTATATCAGTCAGAAAGGTGGAGTCCAAGTGAATCAGTGTCTAATATTAATCAATTAAGTAAGATTTTAGACCCTTAGGGTCTAAAATTAATCTATCAGTATGCTCTCTGTGCTGACAAGCATTAGTCAATCAAACATTAGTCAATCATCATGGAACCTGGGACAGTTGGTGTCGTCTGAGCATATTAATGTCTAACGTTTAGTCAGCGAATATGTACTCTCATTTAATTTGCTTAATATTACTTTATTATAACTCTATTTGGTTAGTCATTACGGATCTCGATTACGTAAAGCGTAAATTCAAAAGCAAATACAATTACTTTTTTATAGCCGCCAAACCTATTTAGTCATTAACAATTTAATTTTAAACATAATAACTACATATTAAGCGTTAAAATTCCGCGTTTTTATACTTTCATACACAAACGGAAGTGGAAAACTGTAGATTGTGTTGAAATAATCGATAAATCTCATTACAGAATAGTACTTAAAATCCCAAAGTACAAACAGATTTTAAGAAAAGATAAATAGAAGGGACATATCGTACCAAATATCTTAAATCACTAAATTACTTCTTCTGTATAAAGTATATAAAAATAGTAAATTTTGCTCAAAGATGACTTTAAAAGACATTTTAATTCACTGTTACTTTTTCATTTTTGGATCGTGTACTTTAATCCTGTTATTTTTTGGTTAGTAGTTATTTAACTTCTTACTTTAACATTTAAGTAAATAATACTGCAAGATGCTAGAGCCTGAACAGTGCACTCTTGGAGGTACCATCGCCACATACATTTCTAGCGTGAAGCTTACTTGCGCTTCGGTTCTGAAGTGTAGTTGTACTCACAAATGGTGATGTTAGTCCTCAGTAGTTACAACGCATCTGTGAACGACCTCAATTGAGACTCTCCTTCTTTATGGACTTGGTTAAACTTAGTTACAGATTTCCTTGGTCGGTAACGACTACCTACTACTCACCACTTACCATCAGGTGTACTGCTTTTGCTGCTTCCAATTTATAAATAAATACGTGATGTTGATGGAAAATAAAACTAATCACGATGTGACGATGACTTCATGTTGACCGTTTTTGTTTTGTTACTTCGGAGACCTGGAGACCTCTACCAGCGCGGCTTAGAAGCTGTGGTACTGGCAATTTTTTTATCGAGTTACGTAGCCACCGCTGCTTATTCTACTCAATAAATCACAACTGACATTCACAGCAGCGATACTGGTAGTTCTTTTATCAAGTGCATGGGTAGATACCCCTGGTTATCCTGCTCAATAAATCACAGCTAGCTACCGCTACTTACTCTTGCTTTCTTATAAATCGCAGTTAACATTCACAGCAATGGCGCAGTTAGATTATTTATTGAGAGTTTGGGTAGCTACCACTGCTTATTCTACTCAAAAATCACACAACTAACGTTCACAAGGCTTCATGATCCAACTCTGAAGCAATTTACCAGTCTTTTCTAAAAAGAAATTGATCATAAGTCGTAAGATAACATCACTGGCTCGAGATCTTTTAGTTACAAGCTTGTTCTTTTCCAGCTGTTCCGTTAATCGCACAGCAGTGGTACGATACCTTCTTAAACAATTACGGACTGGTTCATCCCTACCAAATTCATGGCAACCAAAAGGTGGATGACCTGGAGAACATGAAAGGCTGCGATTGTCCCCGCGTGTATTGGCCTGCTTGTGGGATAAATAACATCACGTATGCAAATGGATGTATAGCCCGTTGCATGAAGGTCGAAGTACGGAGACTAGGTCCGTGTATAAACTACAGACGAAGACCTTTGCCCTTTTATATACCGCTGCATTGGCTGGATAATGTAAATGTTAGTTACACTGTCAAGGAATAAAAACTTTTGCAAGATATTACAACTATAGTTTGACCGGGAATCCACCACTGCAGCTTTCATTCACCGTAAACCGTACTTATAAACCAAACATACGAGTTTGTTTAGAGGTATGGTTGCTGATCAAGCGTCTATTATGAGTGAGACGACTATCTTAGTCCGTGGCAACGCATCGACGAGCGACCTCAGAAAGGACTTTAATCCTGTTTGTTCTATGTGGATGTCTACATAGAACAAACAGGATTAAAGTCCTTTCTGAGGGCTACAGCGACTACTTAACATCAGGCTGTTTGCATCCTTGTTTACTTTTTTGATATAAGAAAAATACCCTACGGTAAACACGGAAGAAAAGCTACGAGCTAAAAGTTCTGTTCAACGGTTGCACTAGCCCGCAGGTATCACACTTGTATCTTAATTATAAGAAATTCCGCAACATCGACTCAGTCATGTTTAACTTTCCATGCCTTTAGGACGTCTTGGACGCATGCACAAATAAAATTTATTAAGTCGTAATCTGCGTAGTTAATTTGCAAAAAAACAACAAAGAATTACTTATGAAGATATAACAAGTTGCTACTAAGTATTTTTTGTTATATTTCAATGATTATTTTTTTAAATTAATTTCTATATTTTAATGGCACCTAAAACTCTAAATATAGACGATAGAATATAAATACAAGATATTAAAGGATGAAGAATAAAGGCACTTCCTATTCTGCAGGGAGTCTGTGTCTGATCGCGGCTTTATACTGCAGCACAGTTAATTACATAATTATTATGTTTTAATTTTTGTTTGATAATTTTATTGTTATTTTATTATTAAATAAAACATTATGGTGTGGTTGCCGGATGCACATTATTGGAAGCGACCATCTTATTCCTCAAGAGTAGGAACGCATCCCCGTCCATTCTTAACTAGAACTTCTGTTCTATTTGTGATTGGACGTGGTTGTCCATGGGCTGCAGTGACCACTTAACATCAGGTATGCCCGTTTCTTATTCTTTCATAATAACATAAAAATATATGTGTTTCTTTTTTATTACTTTGGTGTAACAGTATTTTATTAAAAAAAAAAATTCTTCCTTTATTGTCTCTTCCGTAACGTTCATCTCTTCTCGCATGTTGTTTGAACTGTGTTTTATAATTAACAACTGAAGCAGTGAGAACGTTCTTCATTATGATCTTGCAAAGAGTTGATGTTCCATATAGCACCCTTAAGGAAATAAAGTTGTTTATTTAAAAATAGCTTAAAAAATGCTCAAATTCATACCAAAAATCTTTATTCAAAATTTAGATATCTTACTGGCTGGGTATCGAATCTGGAACTGCGTAAGGCTGATCATTTAATCAAAATGTTTCAACACTAAGAACCAATGCCCAAAATCAAAACAAAATATCGAAGTTCGTCATTTAAATTTAGGCTTGGATGGGAATCGAATCCGGAACTCTGGTTCAGACTGATATGGTTATCGCGGCTTCGCGAATTAAAACATATTTCAACACAGAATTTTGAAATAAATATTCCATTTAACAATAACGATGAAATAGAATTCTATACAAAGGTTTACATATTCCAAGTAAGCTTTCGTTGTACCGGATCATATTAAAAAGGTCCAATGGACATTCGACTTTATTGATATGGAAATAAAGTTCAAAACGTATTTCGACGATTAGCCCGAAACATTACACATGCATAAATGATAGCTCAATTTTAAGGAACACGGACATTTAATGTGAAGGACATTATTATTGACCTGGAAAAGGTCAAACACTCGAAGGTAGAGGTCAAAAGGATTTACCATGGACGGGTCTGTTACGTATGTTAACCGGTTTTGTTACACCGTTGTGGATTTATAATTATTACTGTAATTTCTGCTACAAAGTCACGTGACGCAACTTGAGTTTCGGTGGATGTGTTACTACCACGTGATAAGATCTTACGCATCTGTGATTGACGTCAGGTGAGACCCCTGATCCATATCATCCATTTGCGACGATAGAGTGTTACGAGATATACAGCTTTCTATTTTAAAACGTGATTATTTCATATAGTTTATGTGAAAACTTAAAATACCTTGACATGAATTGTTGCAATATTAATAATAATAATATTATATATATTGAACTAAAACAAGCTTGTAAAACAGTGTTTTTTCTTTTATAGCGAAAGAGTAAAAAACGGGCATACAGGCCACCTGGTGTTAAATCGTCACTACAGCCCATGGGCAATCACGTCCAATCTTAAATAGAACGGAAGTTCTATTTAAGGATGGACGCGGATGCGTTCCTACACTTGAGGACTAAGATGGTCGCCTCCAACAATATGTATCCGGCAACCACACCTCCCCAACCGAAACACAATACATGAAGAACACGTTGCTTTACGGCGGGTTATGAGGCTGGCGGTGGTACCGCCCCGGCCGAGCTCTAACGGCTCTACCACCTTCAAAGTATTACGTGCTATACTGAAAAAGTTAGAATTAATTAAAATTTCAAAAATCGTCTCCTGTAACGGTTTTTAGATGTCACGATTTTGTCGCAAATGAGCGATATGGAGTCTGTGCCCCATGTCCCATGTACAGTTGATGGTAACCATGCAATCAATAAGAAACGAGCATTCATTATGTTAATTACATCTCCTAAATGCCTCTATAACAAGCATAGGCATTATAACAGGAAGTAACACGCCTCTACACTGGAGTTCTGGGTTTTAGACATCATCTCTGATCTTTCGAAGCTACATTCTTATTAGAAGTTATTACTTTCTTAAGCAGCAACGAAAGGATCGTGAAGAAACTTGCACGCCTGAGAGTTCTAAATAAAGTTATCAAAGATCTGCGAAGTTTTAAATATATGTAGGTTTTCCAAGATGACAGAACCTATACGGTTCGAACGGGAAGGTGCTGCTACACCTATTTTTAGCGTGAAGTTTACCTGAGTTTCAGTAGAAATATGCGGTTGCCGGTTTACTTAAAATTGCGGTGATTTTAATCTTCTTTAAACGCATCTGTGGTCGACTTCAAGTGTGACTCTTGTTCATTATAGGGCTTAACCACTCATAAAAACAAGAGATCTCGATGTGCCTCAGTGATGTACCAGGTGGACTACCTAGGTGATGTACCTAGGTGGTTAAGTTGCGTTTTGAACAATGGGACAGTAATAGATTGATGATCACAACTAGATGAAGAAAAAAACATTTGTTTCATTGGTAACAGACTTTTAAAAATGGATTCGCTTAAAAAGATAAATGATGAAGTATTTTATACGAAACGAACAAGTGTCTCCACAATTTCTCACGATTCGAAGGTCATTGCCATCTTAAACAAAATACAGTGGTGGTACAAAATTGAGTCCTCTCCAGGGAATTACCTGCCGCAGAATAAAATGATCTTATTTATGAAACTCTGTATAAAAAGGTCGGGAAAATATAACGTTTCTACCACAAAATGTAATGCCACGCTGAAAGGATCGTCCATTTTCGTTTCGGTTATTCCGTAATCTAAATAACGTTTTTTTTAATTTGTGACGAGTGAGGGGCTTAATCAGTTACTACATTTAAATATTAATTCAAATTTGAGTACTTTTAGGGCACATAACATTATCAATACTAATTGATGTCCCTTAGCAGGGATTAAATCTTGTTGAAGACCCTTCAGATGTACCAGTTTCCCCGACCGCCGACGGCCTCCAACTACCAGATGTAAACTGCTTGATCTAACTTAAGTGTTATCAGATGACGACATCTTCCCGCCTTATAGGAGGTTAATCAAGTTTAATGTTCATATATTGGTTACATATAACGTTCATATATACGTTATATTAGTCATCTAATAAACCTTGTCTTTTGTCACCACATTCCAATTATTAACACCTGCATCCAGTTAACAAGGGGAAACTTGCTAGCCCAATTTAATTCTTGCTTCAAGACGACTTTACCTCCAAACAGCGGACCATATATTGGGGCCAGAGTCCTTCAAAATTTCCTGGATAAAGAGGGATACATCGAAGCCCTTAAACAATTGAGCGGGAAATTGGGAGTAATCAGAGCTACAGCAAAAGGTCAACGATCACTTTTAATTCTTCTATCAACAATTTGCTCTGGAGTCAATTTTTTCGGTTGGCGGCTATACATAGAACCTAGGCCCTTAGAAGTTGCAAAATATCCACGTACGAGAACAGATAAGACATCAGCCCTGTTCAAGATAATATGTCCATGGGTTGCAGCAACTACATAGCTAATGCTATGTAGTTGTCTGCATATTCATTTGCTACTCTTCTAACGTACAAAAATAATGGTCAGCCTGCTCCCAGTTTCCCCCAATTTTGGGTTATCAGGTTAGTTTTCAAGCCCAATAATGGAACAAAATGGGTTGCAGCAATAATCGATACCCTTTAGTGTAACAACCGGCCATCTTAAGCCACTTACAGGTAAGGGTTCTGTAAGGCTTTCTTACAACTTTTGCATTTGAATGCCGATTGCCAGTTTAATGGGGATTGGGCGAGAAACCGATTCCAAGATAAAACTATTCACTTGTTTATGCACGACTTTTGAAGGCTTCTCTTCCTTCTGTACATATATATTTATATGTATATAATAATTATTCTATTCGTATCCAAGTTTCTTAACTGCGCCTAAATTAATAGATCGATTTTAATTTATATTGTGTGTTTAAGAGAATTCAATATGATTGAAATTCTCAATTAGATCTAATAAGTGGCGCTGGAATCGGATGCAAAGCTGATATGTCTGAACTTGGATCCAGTAGAACCAAGCGTACTTTCTAATACGATCTCACAGATGATTTTAGTTTCTTTATGTGAAAAGTAAACGAGCATTCAAACTACCTGGTGTTAAGTAGTCGCAGCCCATAGACATCCACGTACAATCATAAACACGACTGAAATCCTACCTGAGCTTGAACGTAGATACGTTGCTACTCCTGAGGAGTCAGATTGTCCTCTCACTTCTAAGTGTGGCTGGCAACCGCACCTCTCTAAACGAAACATAAGTAATGCTTTATAGCGGATTACGAGGGCGGCAGTGGTATCTCCCCGGTCGAACTCTTTTATTTTCTTAGATATAGGATATAGACTTCAAATCATTTAATATAGTAATTCAGTCGTCGTTTGAAATACACGTTCGTAATTGTTAATTTTCAACTAGGTAATGACTGGATGCATGTATGAAAGAAAAAATATGTAAGTAAATATAAGCTCTATTATAACCCGAGCGAAGCCGAGCCGAGTCGCTAGTTTAAAATAAAAAGTGATGATTACCATCTCAAATAATAACAAATTAATAAAACGTTCAATTTGAATATTTATAACGAATAAAATTTCACCTTTATGGAAAGTGCTTTATCGTGAACATTTCTGTCGTAAAATATAATTGTTCCCATATCGCCAGGACATAAAGATTTTAAGCAATTCATGTCTTTTTAATTAATCGGAATGAAATCGTTACTGTTCGCAAAATTATAAGTCGCAGTTTCGAATAAATATATTCACTTGTAATTATGTTTGATGTATATACATTTTTATGTATTTTCAAAATAAATATCGGTAAGTAATAAATATTGATAAATATGAATTGTTCTTTAAAAACATGAGCTAAGATCAAGGAAGCAAGAAAGTCAGTAAAAATCAATTATGGCCCCTTCTCGTCTCGACGGACGGATGTCGACGGCTGGAGTTACGGCGAAGGCTGCAGGAGAATCCAACGGCGCAAATATGTTCCACTAAGCAGTGATTACGTATTTGTTTCGCTTTGCTTTGAAACCTTTGGCCCATGGGGCCAAAAGCAAAGAAATAGTATCGCGTTTGATCGATGCCACCGGTGACAACAGGGCTGGTTCATATCTGGTGTAGAGAATTACGATTGCCATTCAAAGCGGCACGGACTCCCTTTAGATTGTTTTGGTTAGGTTTTTATTATAATTAGTTTGAAGATTTTCATCTTTGTAAATATAAAGTTGTATAATAATATAAGCTAAAACCAAGGAAGAATACAAGTAAAAATCCATTGTAGCGTATTAGTAAGATTTTCTCACTCAAGTGTCTTGGGGTCGGAATCTCATACACGCTGTGTCGACACACACGACATCTGTGATGATTCTGCCCATTTTATATATTAAATAAGTTATATTTGATATAATCAGTGGTCACTTACAGTTACTCACCAACGGACAGGCACCAACCTACCTTAATAATCCGCCGTGAAACAATTTTTTTTGGTTGGAGGTTGTTTTTTGATCAATCGCATTTAAGCTTGGACGTGGAATGTACAGAGTCTAGTTCGACGGTCTAGAAAACAATCATATGAAGAATAATTGAAGTTTGGACATTTTATGTCGAAGTTTCAAAATTTCCTCCATTATAATAATGTTAAACATATATTGATTTTTGAAATTTAAATAAATTATATTTATACTAATAATATACCATAATTAATACATTTCAGTATACATCGGGTATTAATGATTACCGATTTTTGACTTCTTTCTTTCTTTCTTTCTTCAGTTGCATGGCTCGTGGTCTCTTTGCGTGGATTTTCCTTGACTACAAGCCTTGTGATTAACGATTTTAATTGCCGATACTGAAAACTGACTGACCTTTAGCCATGCAACTAGTTCGAAATACCAAATTCAAAAGCATGAGTACCCGGTACATAGTAAAATATAGACTTCGGTGTATTACGATCGCTCGTTACCGTTACTAACCTAGATATTGTTGAATTAATTATGTTACATAATATATTAACGTCTAGATGGTATTCGTGCAGACGATATCAGGGATTACAAGATACCGAGCTTAATGTAAATTGTAGATGATAATGACGTTATTGTCATTAACGAAAAAGTAATTATCTCTAATGATATTATAATTATGGAATTTTAAATGAAAATATATAATTGTGTAAATGATATCATAATAATAATAAACCAAAATGTTATTGTAAAGTCTAAAATAAAAATATATGTGAGTTTTTTATGTGAGAACAGTAGCGCACGCAAGTAAACGAGTACGCAAACCACCTGATGTTAAGTAGTCGCAGCCCATAGACATCCACGTACAGCCACAAACACGACCGAAATCCTATCTGAGCTCGAACTTAGATGCGTTGCTACTCCTGAGGACCACGATGGTCGTCTCGTTCAAAGCGTAGCCGGCAACCGCACCTCTTTAACCGGAACACAAGAAATGCTTTACGGCGGATTATGGATGCGGCGGTGGTACCTCCCCAGTCGAATTATAGTTCTCCCACTTTTAATATGTGGATTGATATCGTAAACTAATTTAGTGTTTAACCTATAATACATTTCATCATTATAATAGTTTAAAGAATACTTTTTAGTTCCATAAATATTTACACATGGCGATTATCAAAAAATATATGTACCATACACACACTTTTTTTATTGTGATAGAGTAAGAAACGGGAATGCAGGCCACCTGATATTAAGTGGTCACTGCAGCCCATGGACAACCACGCCCAGTCTCAAATAAAACAGAAGTTCTATTTAAGGGTGGACGCGGATGCGTTCCTACTATTGAGGACTAAGATGGTCGCCTCCAATAATGTGTATCCGGCAACCACACCTCCCCAACCGAACCACAAAACGTGAAGAACATGTTGCTTTACGGCGGGTTATGAGGGTGGCGGTGGTACCACCACGGGCGAGATCAAAACGAAACTTACATAAAATACAAAGGACAGTCTCTGTCAATGGTTGAACAATAAATATGAGGCTGTTTCAGAATCTTCCACGGAAAAATTGTCCACAGTGGTAGACCTAACCTTGACAACAGGTATTTGGTCTGATAAATTAAATGTGAAGAGTTTTTTAAGCTTAACATTTTTATAAAAAACTTTCGGCATATAAATTTAATTCATATCAGTTACTCTTGGCGTATATGAACTTAATGAAACACATATGATACAGTATAATTCTGAAATACTTTTTTTAAAAACTTGTGAAGAATGGGGTATAACTAAAGATAATGTCACGTCTGTTGTTACCGATAATGCAGCCAACATGACAAAAGCTTTGAAATTCGCGTTTGGTAAAAGAAACACATTCCATGTTTCACTCATACCTTAAATTTAGTGGCTGAGGGCTCTATGGCATGTACTGAGTGGTTAAACATTGTTTCTAAAATTAAAGTTATTGAAAATTGGTCTAAACAGAGTTGCATTGCTAGTAATAAATTTCGCAAAGCTGCTCCTGTTGAGAAAAAACGAATACAATAGATACAAGATGGAACTAACAAATTTAATGTTGAAAAGTATTGTTGAGCTTGAAGAAGCTGTTAGTGCTACATAAGCTTTCACAGATAGTCGTTTAGCTATAATCACTAGTGAAAATTGGACATTATACTCACAATTGTGTCAAATATTTAAGAGGTTACTACTATAAGCGGGGAGAAATACGTATCGGGAAGTTTCGTAATAGTAGTCACAAGATGCCTAAAAAAACCGTGTGAAAATTTAATTTTTAAAACAGATTTATTATCTGCCGCAAAAGACACCGCTTTCCGTAACGTCCTGATTAATTTACCATTTCGAAATCTTCGAACAAAGAAGCACGTTTTCCTTGTGCACTTTTATGTACCCCTGTTTCAATACGCAAGCTTTTGGTGATCAAAATAAAGCAAACGGAAAAAAGAAAGGGTAAGAAAAATGGTTGCTGCGTTGATCGCAAAAACAACGGAAACACTGTCTACAGGTTTAATAAGTGATGAAATAAATAATAATGGTGAATCAAGTCCCTGGAAATTTTTTGATAAAATTATTGCGAGTACTACAACACACGGAATGCCGCTTTTAAAAGCAATCAAGGAAGTAGATATGTACTTATCTGATCAGTTACAACCTCGTTAAGATCCATCGGGAAACTTAAATTGCCCACTAGAATAGTGGAAAAACCATCAATTTGTCTACCCCATTTAAAGAAAATATTTGAGACGCATTGCAGTATTGTGGCTACGTCCGTTCAGTGATAACGAATGTTGTCAAAAATTGGTTTTATTATCAACCAAAGACGTCCAAGGGTGACCACGAGCAAAGTTGAGCAAATTATGTTTCTTAACGTGAATTTGCTCGAAGACCGTTCAAGACAAAAAATGTGAAATAAAATAACAAATTTTTATAATATTGTAAATAATAATTGATTTATGTACATAAAATCAGATGATCTTGTGGTGATCTTCCCACATAAAAT
>DWON01007665.1:0-12720 GCA_018251015.1 Phocides pigmalion okeechobee
ACATTTACTCAAATTAATACCGATTCGGTTCTTAGAATAGTAACGAGCTAGTCTATCCAAATCGTCCTGTAGCATCATATAACTCTCTTTTTAAGCAATACATTTAATTCGGTTTATAACATGTATCGAAGGCTACATATCGCATGCAAAGCCGCATATTAACACTAGCAAGATATATAGATAAAGGTGAAAGTTATATCAAGTTCCCCAATCAGTCGGTCTTAAGGGCTTTCGTACGCTGAAGTTTGACTGCAACATAGCGAGTTCGTGACCTCGGCATAGTTGCCACTACATCACAAGGTCAATTGTTACAAAGCTTTCGTAGTTTGAAAAGTTCTTTTATATATCAAGGGCACGTCTCTACAGCAGCAGCGTGTTAGAAATAGAGTATTTCTTGTTAAAAAGGGATATTTTTCAATGTACGAATGTTGTGTAGGATTTTTCCCACTAAAACCCTTTGGACAGTCATCCAATGTATGGTAGAGAGATTGGCGGAGGTTTGCGGAGTAAAATGCAGAAATAGACTAAAGGTGTGATTTAAAGGGAACACAAAGTAGAATTGCTTAAAAAGCGTAGCATATTTTGGGAAATTGTATGGGTATGAAAATGAAGCGAACGGAGACTAAACTTAGCGTATTATTTTTTTGGCCTATTGTAGCCCGATAGTTTATATCGTTCATGCAATTCTAGGTACTATAAAGAGTTAAGAAAATTAATCGAATGGAAACTATAATAATGGAACTAAATGTAGACATAAGTAGGACAGTTATAACTTATTATACTACACCTATTTTTATTCTTAGCAACTGCTACGCTGTTGATTTCTGGTTTAAAAAGTGTCCGTGGGCAGACTGATTTTTCCAAACGATCTTAGTTCTTCGTTTTCCACGACTAGAGTCTCTAAATATGACTGAATCCTGTTCATATGGAGTTTGTTGAAGATAGAAATGGGCAGCAGTAAGAACTCAAAAAGGGGGCTTCATGTTTGTCTGCTACTTCTCTTACACAAAATTATGGCAACACAGTTGTACAAAGCTTCATCATACCTTCCTTTTTATCTCCCTTATCTTCTATTCTACTATAGTTTTATATTATAAAAGTAGAAAACGAGCTTGCAAGCCACCTAATGTTAAGTGGACGCTGCAGACCATGAACATCTACATACAATCGAAACTGGACTAAAATCCTATCTGAGCACATACAGATGGTTTACAATTTTGAAGACTAACATGTCAGTCTCCGACCAAAAGACGAGTAATGCTTTACGGCGGATTATGAGGTCGTCGGTGGAAACTCCCAGGTCGAACTATAGTTCTGACACCTTTAAAACCACTTCTCCAAATAAATCACTTATTAGGTATTAATAACAGATGTCCATGGACGTCCATGATCCATGATCATTACGCCCTGAGTCCCTTTTAGTGCAAGTAGTATTCAAATATGTAGTTCACTAAACTGGCCAGTTTGCACAAATCGCGTAAAACTCTATTAATATTTCAACGGCGTCGTTGCGTCAGTGGCTCGTTCGTGGATCATGTCTGTCCACTTCTATCTAATCGAATTAAAACGAGAAAATCGTGCCAATTCAAAGATTACGTCGCATCGTAAATTTTATTTCAAACGAGCCATAGATTTCTGGTGCCGACAAAAAAGTTTATTTTGTTCGATGCAAACAGGTACCTTACCACGAAGAAATTTACGTTGCCTTTTGATAGACGTTTTAATGTCTTGCTTGTATTTATTTGAATTTGCAAAACATGTGTGACAGAAATGTATGTTATGAAATGTATAAAAAATTATAACTTTCTTGAGTTTATTATTTTAGTGGTGGCAAACGCGCTTGCAGATCAACTGACATTAAGTGGTCGCGGTAATTCATGAACATCTACATCCGACCTAAAGAAGGACTAAATTTTTATCGGACGTCGTTTGCGGACACGCTACTGCTAAGGAATGGTGGAGATGGTCGCGTCGATAGTAAATGTACTTAGAAATCAGATTTTTCCAATGGAAACATAACTTTGGTATCACGAGGGACTATGAATATATGTGCAGGGATTGTAGCTCTCAGCAGGTCTAGTCTGAACATACGAACTTCTCGCAACGCAAAACGAAAGAAACACGAAACAAAAGACGATCCTGGAGCTCTGTTTTATCGATTTCACGCACGTCTTATGTACAACTCTCAATTCCCATCGATAATCAAAAATGGGGCGTTGATATCAACGATACTTTATGGGCTTTAAAGCAGTTTTATTAAAATTATTTAGTTTTAGAAAATAAAATAATACATTGTTATATGTATAAAATATATTTCCACCTCCGCACTTGTTTTTGTCTTTACAAAGATATTTTTATAACGTATCTTCAATTTAAAGGTGAGAGAACAAACGAGTATGCAAACCACCTAATGTTAAGAAATCGTAGCCCAAAGATACCCACGTACAACCACAAACACCACCGATATCCCATCTGAGCCCGAACGTAGATGCGTTGCTACTCCTCAGAACTAAAATAGTTGCCTCGCTTTAAAATGTAACCGGCAACCGCACCTATCCAACCGAAAAACAAGTAATGCTTTACGTCGGATTATGAGGACGGCGATGGTACCTCCCTGGTCGAACTATAGTTTTCCCACCTTTGAGTCCGACTAAGAAGATTATCTTTTACCCACCCCTATTAAGCGTGACTTCTCTCAATAACGTCTAGCGTCCGTGATCAGCCGGGGCGTTGAAGTGCAAATTATGATTATGATAACGCTATAAAAAATCCGAGATCTGTAACAGTTCTGAGATCGTGCTCGAGAACTTGCAATAGATAAATCGCAAATACAGAATCATGGCGAATAGAAATTCACTGACTTTCGTTGGTTGAAACCATATCACGATGTGGTCAAAATCCAATATTTACAGTAAGTTAATATTGGACTTTGATGGATGTAATTCAAACAAAAAATGTTAAATCAAATATAAGATACTGAACTAAAATTATTCATTTCTAAAGCTATTTCCCAAGAGTGTTTAGAGATGTTAACGAAAATAACTTTAAATTGTCTTTGAAAATGTTTAATATTTTATAATCCAGTAGAACCTAGAAACCGAAACTCGTTTTAAAGATAATTCGGAATAAATTTAACTAAGTATTGTCTAATCGTTTAGCAGTATGCATTTCCAAGCATTTACTTGCAATAAAAACCCTCCAACAACAAATTAAACATCAACCGTCAACAGGCCGGTGTATCTGTTGAAATGCAAAGATACACAAACACGTTTCTCCGTTAAATACATCATTAACCGATTCGAATAACTTTTCTCTTGACAGCATCCGGACGTCGAGCAAATTCGCGAAATTATTCACATGTTAGCGATTGTTTGTTTTCTCGGCTCCCGGCTGGCGCCGCGCTCACCTTGACCGAGGCTCTCGGTCGGAACAATAAACCGATGAAAACTGACCTTCCCACCCCCTCACTCGCGTCATCCGTGTTAATAACATAGAAGAGCGCTTTAAAACACGCCAGATCTACTTACGATGGCCGCTCCTTTTTGGAAGATGCCTTGTTCGATGTGTTTTCGTGATAACGTCGATTTGCGGCAACGAGTTTACCGATCCGTTTTTATGTTCAGTTTTTATTTTATACATCTTTTAGAACTTAACAGTAAACAATACCGACCAATTACTTATAAGCCGGACATTTAAATGATGACGATGATAAATTTTTACGTAAATTCCATATAGTATCAAATGATATGGAGATTACAATTTCGGGTTAACGAGTTGTACACAGAGTAGAATTAACAAGTTTAGGTGTTATTTTGGAATATACAGAAGTGAACTGTTAAATCTATTTCAATCGGACGTTAAGCCACGCTTTTATGATGGCGTTAAAGCTGGGACCACGATTTCAAAACATCGCTTGGAGTTTTGGAAAGTTTTCATAAACAAACTATGGCCATTAGATTTTATTACCATATTGACAATCACATAAATATTATGTTAGGTAACATAACATTTAATACATGCAATTAAAGTATGCAGTCGATGAATCTCTGAATTAATGGAGAATGCAGTCTACCTGATGCCAAGTAGTCACTGCCGCACGTAGGACATCTGTATCCAAATTGTGCAGATAGGTTTTTTTATTTAAACCTAAGTGAGCACTAAGACAAAAATTTGGAGATTTCAACCCGTAGGGGGTAAAATGGAAAAAAAAATCCGAATTTTTAGTGCTTTGTGATTATTTCAAGTATACATATAAAGTAAAAAATAGAGCTGAGATTCAATAAATAATGAGTTGTAATATCGATGTCTGCGCGAGTAAAGTCGCTTGTAAAAGCTAGTATTAAATATTCCTGAAAATAAAATTTTAATCATACTTAATCTAGCAAACATTCTTGGCATAATATGGATTATAATTTATCACAACTGGTGTGAAATTAGCATGCCGATGGCGTCGCAGATGCTAAATGTAAGTTTCCACACTGAAATAGTGGAATTAATTTTAATATAAGATTAACGTCTTTCACATTTGTAAAGTTCCTTTAATTCTGATAAAAATACTACGATACAGTTTTTTTTAACATTTCCTGTTGTATAGGGGGCTCGATATTGAATAAAATTTTGAAGGTGGGAGAACTATAGTTCGACTGGAGAAGTACCACCGCCGCCCTCATAATCAGCCGCAAAGCATTACTTGTGTTTCAGTTGGAGAGGTGCAGTTGCCGGCTACACTTTTAAGCGAGGCGACCATCTTAGTCCTCGGAAGTAGCAACGTATCTACGTTCGACCTCAGATACGTTTTCAGTCGTGTTTGTAGTTGTACGTGGATGTCTATGAGCTGCGACTACTTAACATCAGGTGATTGGCATGCTCGTTTGCTACTCATCTTACATAAAAATAATGGCTTGTGTTGTATAAAGGCTGCTCGCACACACAACTAGAGAAGCCTAAAGCCTACACCACGGTGCTTCAATGCGTATACTAATAAAAAGGGCTTATGGCTAAAAATTCTCCTGAAGGTTTTCAAACTGCCTATAAGCCATCCGACGAGGTTTTACGCTTGCCATCTATCAATTAAAAATTTGAACCAACTGCTTGAAATAAACTTCGAAACTAATCGAAATGACTACTCGTACTACAAGTTAAAAAAATATAGAAAAAAACATTGATAAATTAAAAACTGGTTTTTGAGTACAGGCAACTGGCAGTTGTTTTATTTCTGGTGAAGCTATAAATAAATCTTATAGAATTCCAGTTTCGCACAAAAATAAACACTGTAAAATATGAATATTAATAAAAAGTGTTAATAGGATGCAACATGCACCACCCACTGCGTACCGAATTACGCTAATGAATAATTCGTTACGGCGACGGGATTCATCAACGATCCAACAAACTTGTACAAGTTTATATGTATATCTTTAGAATTAAAGATATTCTTTTAAAAATTAGAAATTTTTGGTTTTGAATTTAGAATCAGGGTTTTCTTTTATGTGAGAAGAGTAGCAAACGAGCATGCAAACCACCTGATGTTAAGAAGTCGCAACCCATAGACATCCACGTACAACCACAAACACGACCGAAATCCTATCTGAGCTCGAACGTAGATGCGATGCTACACCTGAGGACTAAGATGTTCGGTTCGCTTCAAAGTGTAGCCGGCAACCGCAACTCTCCAACCGAAACACAAGTAACGCTTTAAGGCGGATTATGAGGGTGGCGATGGTACCTCCCTGGTCGAACTATAGTTCTCCCATCTTTATAGCACATATATCGAGGTAAGTCCTCGATATATGTGCTATAAAGATGGGCCGCACGTAACTGCAAACTTCTAGGAGACACAAAAAACTAAATAACTTTACGAGAATTTGAGTTAAAATATAAATTTTTTCATAATTTTACCGTAAACCGTAAAAATTAATCTAAAACCAACTGAGCATCAAACGAACCAGCAAAGTACTTGAACACTAATGACATTAGTAAAAGGATACCGTGACGAGTGAAGAGCGATCGTTAACCTTTAAAGCCCGGACAGTGGTTGTTTGTTGGGTGCAAGGTAATAATGGACGACAGTGATATTTTAACGTCCTAACGCCTTGAGGTGCTGTCGCGTGCCCTTTTTCCATAATCTTTTTACGGTGTTTAGAAGAGAAGTTCCTTTGAAGTTTTCATATGTTTTCAGATTTATAGCTTTACGGATGACTTCGTCCTGTTGATCGACGACAAGGAAACGTTATAAGAGAAGAGCGAAACGAATCCGCAAAAACATTAAATGTAGCGTAATAAAAAATGTTCAGACGTTGCCTCAGTTTATAGTTCAGAAAATGAAATAAGTTGCATTCATATAAGGTTTTCGCGTGAAGCGTTAGCAGGAAGACGTATTTGTAAAATTTATGAACATGATCATCGATAATAGTGACTATTACGATACGATTTGCCATAAATATTCAATGTGCAAATACGGCTTACTCTTAATTAAATTGTATGGAAATTAATGCTACATTGTTGCTATATTCGCTACGCCTGAGTTGTTTCTAGAAGGATGTATGATAAGTAAATCAAGTGCAACAATCAAAAGCACGACGATCTATTTAGTTGCGAGAGTAGCGGCGACAATGCGGCCGAGGTCTACGGACATGTCGGCAATTCCGAGCATTGACACATTTAATTGATATCGTCGAGAACTTTCTGCATTGTTATAGAGATATGGATCGCTGCGTGGTATCGCCAGCGACAGATCACGACTTTATTGAGGAAGCGCTCGATCTTTCGATACTAGTGATACAACTCCATCATCTGACGGTAACTATGTTACATAAGATTTGCAATCTACCGTAATCGATCGCATGTAACGATATGTCAAGAATATATAGTCGGAACAATCTAACAAACAGATTTTATAGTAACGTATATCTACTATATAAAAAGGATAATCTATTGGTTTTGTTATTAGGAATCCCTTAGGGAAGCAACCTGACACTGCTACTATTCAAGGTCGCGCGTAGTAGGTAAGGGTAAGTAAGGGTAAGGTCGTACATCGAACTCGTCGGATGTTTCCGTATACCGAACGGGGATGATTGATGGAGTCATCAACCAAAACCATTAGCTCGGTTCGACGACCGCGCGTCGAAGGGCGCTGATGTATCTTTGGGGTGAACTATAATAGTAACACGTGTAAACTGTGATAATAGTGGTGTTATCTGTCAAATTGGTGAGAAAGTGCATTAAATAATCGCTATGTATAACAGAGGAAGCATATGGTTTGAAAATATTACACCCATGAGTATAAACACTGTTAAATCGATATGAAGTACTTATTGCAATCACATTTTTAACATAATTGGAGCAGCAAACGAACATGCGGCTTATTTGACGATAAGCAAAGACTGACTCTCTTATACGGCCATACATGAATTTTCACTCGTAAAGATTAAGATGAAAACATCTCAAATGTATAAGTCTGCCTTATACCCCTTAATCGAGAGCAGAGTTGCACTATTGGTTAAGGCAAAAATAAAAAAGGTCGCAGCTGAATGTCATGAAATATTCATCTTGTACGATTAATGCAGAACTGTTTCATATTTACAATATTTTACGCCTTTTACATATTTCTCATCTTATCACAATTTGTATATCACAGACAAAACTGACTCTTTGTTCAAATGTATCTCCAATTGGTATATAAACTCAATAATTCTAGAACAATATTACCGGTCGAAAGATGGTAGAGCCGTTAGAGCTCGCCCGGGGACGCACCACTGCCACCCTCATAACCCACCGTAAAGCAACATGTTCTTCATGTATTGTGTTTCGGTTGGGGAGGTGTGACCCTCAAATAGATCCTTAAATAGAACTTCTGCCGTATTTGAGATTCGACGTGGTTGTCCAAGGGCTGCAGTGACCACTTACCATCAGGCGTCCTGCATGTCCGTTTCTTACTATTTCACAATAAAAAAAATCCATATTTTAGCGACTTAATCTTGGCGACGATGGTAACAGAATTGCATTACATCTTAGTGATTGCAATCAACAAACAATTCAGCTCAAACGCCCTAAGATAACGTTACGGATAATTTCCGCTAATTTTGTTTATCGTACGGTTTTCCCACCGCTATATCAAACATCCTGAATATGAATCATTGAGTTTTGTGTGTAGTGTAAACGTGCATTAAATTCTACTCTGATTCACGTCACTAAATATAGAATATCTGCTGGAAGGATGTCAAAACCATTTAGTGCAGTTTAATTGGGTTGAATAATGGAAGTAATGCCAGTCTCACAATTGCCTCACGCGTCTTTGAAATGTATTATTAAAATTTTGAACATTGGATACACATCGTCACTTTTACGAGCGAAACCCGCTATTCGCTTGTTAGAAACAGGTTTTCTACAAACGAGACTGAGCACTTAAGAGAGTTTACCTATATCCTTGAAAGGAAAAAGTGCGTGAAATTATTATGAGGGCTGAAGTGTTCAACGCCCACATTTTGACACGATATTACCAGAACCCATTACGGTAAAACCGTCTGTACGCACATAAGCATCAATTAACCTAGAATAGACACCGCATACGATACTGAGGACGTTAACGACACAGTTAACTAACGATAAAATTACAACGAAAGTTGCCAAGTTATAATTAACCATGCGATCATAAAAGCCGTATAAAGTGTAACTGATGATCGATGACACTTAGTTACAGAGAAAGCTAGAAGATTTACAGCTCAATAGATATATCTTATTACTCTTGTTTGTTTATATTTTTATCCTTGATATTATTTTATATACGCAACATGTATTATCCAAGTTATAAAATGAGGAGTCGTTTCTTTCGCCGACTCTTCTACAAAACGAAACAACTTACCAAACGGTGGTAGTTTATTGACGTTCAAAAAGAGTTCTGTAAAAAATCTACTTTGAATAAAATATTTAAATTTTCAAATCAATTCCGACAAACTTTGTCATATAAAAAAAATATAATTATTTAGTATTTTAGTCTCAAATTGTGTATTTTGTATCATGGATCCATTATTTATGTACAAAGCATTTAGAAGTTATTATGATCGCAGCCAATGCTTGTGTCTATGAAAGCCAGCCCAAAAAAACAGACGTAGCAACGGGCGAAGAACTAGTAAGTTTGAAAGCGAACATCTACTTTGTTTAAACTCATAATACGACCATTAAACATACATAAAGCTCATGTCATGGTGGTCGCAATGCGGAACCGCGTAAAACAACGTAGTTAACGCAGTCACTTTTGCGTTTAACACTTTAACTGCCGCGCTCATATAGGAGATCGGGTCAGTATTACGGCAGGCGGCCCTACACTGGAGCTTATTTGAGTAGGCTGAAGATACGCCGACAATTTACTGAAATGTTGTATTTTTTAGCATCTGTGTATTATCTACGAATACAGAGACATAATGTCCGCCCCCAGTCTTGTTGCGTCGACGTAAACACAGCACTTTTGTTCGCCCGTAATCCATACAGGTTGGAGAACTACAGTTCGACCGGAGAAGTACCACCGCCGCTCTCATAATCCGCCGTAAAGCATAACTTGTGCTTCGGTCGCAGAGGTGCGGTTGCCTGTTACACTTTGGAGCGAGGCTCCCATCTTAGTCAAGCTTCAAGCTCAGATAGGATTTCAGTCTTATTTGGGGTTGTATTCGGTGAATTGTAAGCTCGTTTGTTACTCTTCTCACATAAAAAAAGAAAATACATATTTGTCCGTACAACACAGGTGTGTACGAGCCGCAAGCGCGTTGCGTCGCGCATTACACAGCAGTGTTCTAGCCGCAGGGAAAGGGTTAACGCAGTCGCACATTTAGAAGCTGGCCGCGAATGTGCGCTTAAGACGTGGCGGCACCGTCATGCGAAAATTAACGCAAAACGCGTTGACGGTAACATCATGTTTACATATCCTAGGAATGTTGTTTGCGACA
Source organism: Phocides pigmalion okeechobee (assembly GCA_018251015.1). NCBI lineage: Eukaryota > Metazoa > Arthropoda > Insecta > Lepidoptera > Hesperiidae > Phocides > Phocides pigmalion. The sequence continues at coordinate 9,939 of DWON01007665.1, forward strand.
ACCGTTTTAATTAGTCCGTAATAATTATCAACATAGAATTTAATAACAACTTCACTATGGAAATCTGAATGTCGGTCTTAAATGACATTAGTTAGTCTCATTATCATTCAGCTTATTGTTCAACTTCTTTTCAAATAGAAAAGGATGAGGAATATAGTCCACTAGGAAGGTTGGCACGCTTTTAAATATATTATTGAAGATCTTATCATGAGCGTTTTGAGTTTATCTACGATAATTCCGATGATTTGTCTATTTGTTTCCTTTATTGTAATGGCAATAGTTAGGTTTTTTATAAACTGGAAAATAGCAAGTTAACTTACTCGTTATTAAGTGGTTACTGAACTCCATGTAGGACAGAACACTTATAAAAATTCATCAGTTATAAGTATGAGTAGCAACTTACAAGTCATAAATTTTAATCTACTACGATACAATTGTTCAAAAAAGCTAATCTATCTTACTATATGTTCAACTCAGATCACCTCGTATACCACTGCTGAAAGGCAAATATAGATATGACAGTGGTACAATTCACTGCGTCTGTTCACTAGATTAGATAGACTGATGACTAGAAGAAGAAAGCAAAAACGAGAAAGGAGAGAAAGGAAGCAAGAAGAAACGACCGTTGGTTCAGATCGGTAGCCCGATTGGACTGGCGCCAATTAAGTGAAAAAAGGATTGGACCTCAATAGGTAATAGAGACAGACACAATACATCAATTCGAAATATTAGAAAAGAAACCACAAGAGCAAGGGAGAGTAATTTAAGAAAACCATTTTTTCAAATATATTTAGAAGGAATGACAGATCGTTCCAGGACATTAGTTGTCCAAACGTGACGATATAGAACATTAAACACGATCATTGAACCGTGTAAATAAAATAATAACATAATCGTGGTTTCGTCAGTACCAAAGAGGATTTCGGTTTAATTGCCTCGCGGTTCGTTGACCAAATATTTTAGGCAGCGTCAACAATCATGATAGGTCCAAAATACATTGCACTATTGTGCTTACTACACAATAACTCGGCTGACCTCAGGCTTATTGTTTTAAAAGGTTATCATAGCCTTGATTTACATTCCAGTCAAATAGCATGGTATGTGTATAATCATTGTACAGTATTATTTATAACTAGTGGGCTCAGCGGACGTTCTCCCGTTCTGGAAAAAAAGTCATCTTTTGCACAATGTATGCCAGACTGATTCAAAGTTCAGAAATATCAGCTTTGCATCCGATTTCAGTGCCACCTATTGGGGTAATTGAGAATCTACACCATTCATCCACCTTAAGACACATAAAGAATTTCATTAAGATCGGTCCACTGGTTTAATAGGAGTTAAGTGACACGTGCACCGAAGAATTATATTATATATAGTATGCATATATATATCTTTAGTGACAATACATTTTGGTAATCTTAACTATCGTTTAAGTACTTCATTAAAATATCAACATTATCAAAAGTATAAAACTGGTTTTAAAGGAAAACTTAACATATTGTGAAAGAATAAAAATACTGCCGTTGGCAAATTATTTACCGTTTCGTTTTATCGGGCTCACATTTCCTTTGATAAAGCCAATAAAAGTAAAATATTAACTGGAGTTTGTTTGGATCGAGTTGACGTCACGTTTAAAAGTGGCGATGATTTCATGGACCCGTAATCGCACCCCGCTGTAATAAAATATATATATGTTATTTGATAACAAGTACGGGTCACTTATTTGCGGCCAGGAAATTATAATACTGCAATAAATGATACAAAAACCTTGCTTTCAGATGTACGTTGTAAATATCAGAAGGTCCTTCACATGAAATGACAACATCTTTAAGTATAACCACCTGACGTATAAGGACATGTGTGCTTTGATCGGGTCGAAAACCATTAAGAATCTGCAGATTAGTATTCTAGTACTAAAGAATACTAAATTTGACATTTGATTTCAAACTGTATGAATGATTACCAACTTTAAACAGAACGAAATAAAAAAAACAAATCATAAGAACCAAATACAACATATTTAATATAATAAAATAGTTTTCAGATTTACCCGTATCTGCCTTCCCATGTGTTTTCTGTTTGTTATACAGTGTCCCCTGATAGTCCTTGGTTATAACTTTATCAAACTTGACAATTCCTATCGAACTAGTCAAACGTGTAAAACATATATCAGCATAACAAGTCAATTGTAAGTCAATTGTTTTTTTTTATTAATTAATATCTTATGACGCGATGTGATGAGATATGACGCGTTCCCATGTTGCTTCCCCGTGTTTTCTGTATATTAACATCTTGGCTGCGGCGCTCGAATATTACATTGATTCAGCGTTGCGGGAGGCGGCACTAAACTGGAGCTGAGAAATAAGTTTGATGAGAGTCATTGATTATGACTTTATCAAAGTTGACGATGTCAATCGAACAAAATCAATCGCGTAACACACGCCAGCATAATAACTCAATTGTTTTTTGTTAACATTATGCAATTCAAGCGCGGTTTACATAAAGTATGTCAACGAAACAAAATTTTGACGTTATGACCTGTTATACGACAACTTATGACGAGTTGTTTAACGACGTGTTGTATAGAGAACCCAAATTTTGATACACCGTCAATACTCAACAAGTCTATCAGTCCGTTGTTGTATATAATCGTGTTTTATTCCAACATTTTTTAGCTTTAGGGAACAGGTAAAGATTTGTACGTACAAAACAGGTATGTACAAGCAGCGAGCACGTTACACCGTGCAACACACAAGTGTTGTACGCAGCAGGGAAAGTGTTA
>DWON01007666.1:0-12718 GCA_018251015.1 Phocides pigmalion okeechobee
GAGGACTAAGATGGTCGCCTCGCTTCAAAGTGTAGCCGGCAACCGCACCTTTCCAACCGAAACACAAGTAATGCTTTATCGTGCACTGCCTTTGCTAACCACAGGAGAACGCGAAGATAGTACTCTTCACGAGCTGTTCGTAGCTATTCAGTAACTTATCGGTGAAACAAAATGATATTCCCGAGCTGAGACGAGAGCTGCCGACCGGACATTCAATTTAGTAAGAATTAACTTGGAGAAAATGCGATTTGAATCCGATTTGACTACAAATTATTAATCTTATTTGGAGCTGCAAGTACATTTGTGAAATACCACTGAAGTGGAAATTTCATCAAATAATGCCAGAAAGCGGTGTTACGCAAATAACTGAAACTCGTTTAAGCAAATAATATCGTATCTCGCGGTTGCGTACGGAAGTAAATACATGTACATGATGTAGCGGTTTTTACATGTTTTTACATGTTTTTACATGTGTAAAAACCGCTTGATATGTATCAAATGCGGGCCGAATATTCTATCTTTCAAGTTTCGAAACTCGACGCCGCGGGTGAAAAGAGAGCTGGCTCATATCTTGCGCAGAGAATTGCGATTGCTACCTTTATATTATAATTCGTTTCAAGATTTTCATCATTGTAAATATCATCTATCATAAGGCATATTCTTAAATTTAATTAATGTTATGTTTCAATGTAAAATCAGTTCATTGGCTTTGAGCGCTTTTGTCTAAGATTGATCAGGAGAAAAAACTTAGCGAAAACAAAATCAGCACTCTTTTAAAATCACTCATTGATAATAAACACATTACGCAATATAACTTTAGAAAGATAGCGAGCACAAGAGACCTTTACCTCCTTTTAAATATTTCATAGATATAATACAGATGACAGGTATTCGTCTGTCAAAATCACTGCTACTGCTGCTATTTAACAGATGTACAGGTGGGAGAACTATATTCCGATCGGGGAGACACTACCGCCGCCCTCATAACCCGCCGTAAAGTGTCACTTGTGTTTCGGTTGGAGAGGTACGGTTGCCGGCGACACCTTGAAGCGAGGCGACCATTTTACTCCTCAAGAGTAGCAACGCAACTACGTTCGAGCTCAGATAGGATTTCAGTCGTGTTTGCGGTTTAACGTGGATGTCTATGGGCTGCGACTGCTTGACATCAGGTGGTTTGCATGCTCGTTTGCTACTCTTCTCACATAAAAAAAATTACAGACGACTCTCTTGGACACACCAGTTTGTACGTATACCCGTCTGACTCTGATTTCTAAAGCATATTTCTTTCTTTACTATTTTCTTTACGATTTACGTTATAAAGAATATTACAATGACCATTTCAAAATGTTTCACCCATTAAATATGTCTTTTAAAATCGGGCACAGTAAAAATATAGACGTTTGCGATTCTTATCATAATTTCCTAACGACTTCCGTATACCTTTATCGTAGCCATTAACGGCGTTTTCTCATTTTTGTTTTTTTATCTTACATTCGTAAAGGTTGTTCTTGATTGGTTGTTTTTCATTGATGGCGTTGTGATAATAATTTTTACGTGAGAAAAGTAGAGAATGAGCAAGCAGACCTCATCTGAAGTCGCTGCAGCCCATCGACTTACACATACTACCTTAAAACACTGAAGATTTTTCTGAGGATATAAACTGTTATGCCTGACTTTATTCCTGAGGACTAAGATGGTTGTCTCGCTGTCTACCTGTCCAATCGAAACAAGACTTGCCTTACGGCGGATTATGAAGGCGCTGGTGGTACCACTCCAGTCGAACTATAGTTTTACCACCTGTTAAGCTGTCCAACTTCCAATTTACTTACTATCTGACATCCGATCATAAAACCAACATGCAATTTCAGTTATTTCTTACAATATAAAGATTTTGATAACAAAAATATTGTGATAACGAAAAATATTGTGTTGTCCGGAAAGTTCGTGCCGCTTTTGGTGGGTAGCGTCAGAGACCTGGCTGATATATTATTATTAGTAATTATTGACAACAAATATATGTGTACACATTCCAAACGAGATAATCTCGATCACATTTGAAATGAACTTTGGTTACAATTCGTTAATTTTTATCAATTTTAGACGCCTTAGAATAAAGCTGGTAGCAAATAAAGTATGCATTTCAGGCATTTAATGCTCTTCTTCTTCCGAAAGGGAAAAATACCCTACGTATGTTTTCGTTAAAAAGTTATTTTTAATAAAATACAAAATTACATGACATAAGTACATACATATATACACAGCGAATGATTTTTGAACCGTCCATGAAAAACAACTCAGGTCTCACAGAATCTGTTTAAATTTGTTTAAAATCTCGTTTGTTGGTGCGGTAAATGATGTTTATTTGTTATAATCTCGTTTGTTGGTGCGGTAAATGAAGACTGATGTTTATTTGTTATTCTTTATTAAGTACATAATAATGTGCGAGCATATTTGCACATACGGTGTATTCCACGAGTTTGCGAGAGATTAAATTTTGCTCGGCTGAGGCTGCTGGTGATGTCGATAAGAGATATTAATGTTTTGTTTTCATTCTAAATTAATGTTCATAATCCAATACCAATAACATCGTTTTAATTAAAAATTGTTTATGGTTTGAAATTGGAGAAGCCAATTAGATATAAGCCGGGAATGAAAAAAAACTCTTCACCCCATTTCACTTATGCCGAATGTAAAATCAACGAACGTTAAAAAAATAAACGATTCAAACCATTCATTTATTCAAAAATGGTCTAAACATGCTTCGATATGAGAGTATTTATGAATTATGTTTGAAACCTAGACGCTGTGTGCTAAGTACCATGGTGCGTGGGCATGGATTCCCTAAGATTTTGTACAGTAGGCTTTTATTATAATTAGTTTAAAGGTATGCCATGTTATGTTTGGGTTGCTTTAATAAGTACTTTAATTTTGAAATAAGTTAATAATAAAGTAGCATTGTTCAGTTTAATTAAGATAATTAAGACTTTTGTTAACATTGTTAACAAGTCTTAATTAATTTGAAAAGTCACAAATATTGTCATTTGTACAATACTACAAGTAACGTATTCGAATAAAAAGGTTCACGTATAACTTTGCATCGCCCGACCACTTGACATCGCTACGCTCTGATCGTTTTCAATACAATTTTAAAAAGATACAATTGGATCAGGCAGGTCGATCTGTGAGACCGTTCTCGGTAACAATGCGAAAATATGGGATTCAATAATAACAGTGAATATAAAACTCAATCTTGCACAACGCGGTGCCACTCGTAGCATTTTCTTTTCAAGCGGGGTCTGAATGCAGGAAGCCATAGATCTATGCATCGAGTAGATATTGGACAAAGCAACTGGCTGACAACTGTTCCCATTTGCCCATTGTTGTAGATATTGCAACAATGGCTTGCTCTCGTGCGGTGACCCATTTGTGTCCTCGTTGAAAAATATGAAAAGTTATCCGGACGAAAGTTTTTTTGTTTACATTACTCAGGCTCCAGAGTGTAATGAATGAATGAATCCTCCGAACCCACTAGAATGTAATCCCGGCTGGATAATGCTGAACACTGAACACAAAAAGTGGTTTTAAATTGCGCAAGCGAACATTTACGCCTTCATAGAGAATGTAACAGATTATATTTCCTTTATAAAACCGTTCAAATTATGTAGGACAGTGCTATTTGCCTACTGATATTAAATTTTAACGCACGCGTTTTATTTTTCAGCACACATTACGTTTCACAGCGTTATTCTTCGTTCATACATCCGGATTTTACCCGAGAATTTAGCAAGAGTTTTGTATTACCCAAGTTTCCCACACGTGCTAATCCAGCTTTTTTGCTCGGAGAACAGTAAACAAGGAAGGCTGAAAGTTGGTAGACTCCACGCTTCATACCGCTCAATAATAAACTACGGAGTCTCTAAAACAAACTTCTCTATTACGTACACGAACGAAACTTACACCTTGAATAAACTTCAGGCTTCTAACTCCAGTCTAGAATGTTCGAAAACTGTACAAACATAAAGGCTTTATCTGTGTGTATGCCGAGTGAAGTAATTAGTTCCGAAGACCATTAAATTTGCATGACAGTAACGTTTCCTTAGCACACGGACTTTCAGCTGTTCGGGCATTTAGATGCACCCTCCAAACCATAAAGATGGCTGCCTGTCCCTACCATACAGCTGTTTAACTTAATGTAAATGAATATTCAAAGGACTTCAATATGCCTGCCACGTTTGACTCTTTCTTTTAAGTACACGTAATGTTATCTAGTCTCCATTTACAAGCAAATAACAACACAAATTAAAAGGTTGTGTCTTATAAGAACGCGTAACGTTCCTAAATAATTTTAAGTAGTAAGATAAAAGAGAAATTATTCTTTAGTTGGGAGAACTATACTTCGACTGGAGAGGTACCACCGACGCCTTCATAATCCACCGTAATGCATTACTAATGTTTCGCTTGAAAAGGTGGAGTTCAGAGAGGATTTCGGTCGTGTTTATGGTTGTACGTAGATGTCTACAGGCTCGAATATTTAACATCAGGTGGGTTACATGCTAATTTTCTACTCATTTCACATAAAAAAATAAATACGCGCGTATTTTTCCGCGAAAACGGCAGGCTTAGTAAGTTTTTATAGTGATTTTAGACTTAGGTAATGTTTTTGTGTTTTCAAATCTGCCTAAAAGTACGCATATATTGAGGCTTTAAGGGTAAGAAGGAGTGAAATATGTATGGCATCTTTCAACCGAAATTGTGATTGGGCTTTAGGGAGCGATAACTTCTTTTTTATGATCCAATTTTTGTGGGATAAACAATGGAATTTGAAATTTTATTGTGTTCCCATTCCTTGTACTTATCGGCTTTTGGAAAAACATAACGTTTATGGTAGTATAATGAAAGATAGTAGAATTATACAACATCGGGGAGGTACCACCGCTATCCTCATAATTTGCTCTTCTGTTTGTATATTTTGTTTTGGTTGGAGAAGTGTGGTTGACGTTTACACTACGCGAGGGATTATCCTACTTCTCAGGAGTAGCAATGGCAAAGTAGCAACTTACAATTTAAAACAGAACTTAATTCCTGTTTGAACTTGTATATGTCCATAGGCTGCAAACTACTTAACATTAAATGTCCTTTATTTGTCCTTTATGATCGTTTGCTATGCTTATTAGACAGGAAGACACAATTATTTAAGCAAACTCTGCTTATTAAGTACTGAATGACTCCATTTTAGAGATACGCAAAGAAATGGCGACGAAGGTATCTTTGTAATTATGTCACATCCACCTTCTATTCGTTTGTTCGTATATCATAGTCATTATGCTCGAAGACTTGAAGATTATTAACACTACTAGCGTAAGCGTTGAAAGATGGTTCTCTAATCCTCTGTACAATAAAATAGAAATTATGAACAACAAAATAATTAGAGTTGGCACTCTATGCTTGTATTTATTGCGGACAATGGTTTAATTATTATCATTCTGAGAGATGATCTGTCCAGCAATGGGGCAATAAAGAGTTGACGATGAAACACAATATTCAAGATCTATAACTTAAAGGTTGTCAGATTTGCTTACGAATTTTTGTAAGCAATAACAGAAATCAATAAAAAATGTTTTGTTTTTTTTTGGTTAATGGGCAGCAGTAACACTGCAGCAGTCGGACTGTATTCTAATTTGCTACTTTCCTTTAAACCCTACTTATTATTATATAAAAGTGAAACGCCAATTAATTCCTTTATTTGCGTTTTGTTAACACGAAAATTATTTATTTAATCTGTGTCAATTGTGTATATAGAACCTTTTTCTATGGTCTCATTATAAACTATACATAACCACGTTATATTATCTCTAAAACGAGCAAAGAAAGATTATAATAGTTGAGATAATCAACTTTTAGATAAATGCTTTTCAAATTACATATTCTTATTCAATTTATACCAGGCGTCTAAAATTTGGGGGTAAAACTGAAGATTGAAGCTTCAACGTAAAAAGTAAACCTGAGTTTGCAATTTTTATTTCCTTTAACATATCGAAAGCAACAAACATTGCCTCGGTGGCTACGTTGAATTTAGGTCGGAGGCTTTCGTGCTTCGGGCACATTAGCGTGCGGTTTCTGCCAACATTTTTCACAAACCATCACTCGTTGAGGAATCGGCCTGATTCCGAAGATATATTTTCTCGGTCATACGCTGTTCTTACTTTTGCCAGGCTCGGTCGATCGAAGGAAATGCATGTTTAGAGGTTGTAGATTTTGTACAATAGGTTTTTTTTTATTATGAAAGAGTAAGAAACGGGCATGCAGGCCACCTGGTGTTAAGTGGCCACTGCAGCCAATGGACAACCACGTCCAATCTCAAATAGAACAGAAGTTCTATTTAGGGATGGACGTCGATGCGTTCCTACTCTTGAGGACTAAGATGGTCGCCTCCAATAATGTGTATCCGGCAATCACACCTCCCCGAACGAAATACAATACATGAAGAACATGTTGCTTTACGGCGGCTTATGAGGGTGGCGATGGTGTCACCCCGGGCGAGCTCTATTGGCTCTAGCACCTTTAGAATTTTTGGTCTTTTAGAAACGTTTAAATTCTGGTTAAAACGCTCAAAAATATAAGATATAGTAAATAGAGCCATAATTAATACTTGCAGAAATAATACCACCAATTTATTTCTCATACAGAATTTCAAGTATACGACTATTGTTTTTGGTAGAAGACTAAACGTATGTACTGACCCTCTTGTGTTGTATAATATAGCCATGCAACACGTTCTACTTATTAGCAATTAACACATTGATTGTGGCGAGGATATACATATATGATCGGGTCAGTATTGCAGGAGGCGGTCCTAAACTAGAGCTTGTTTGATTAGACTGATGATACGTCCACAAACTAATGAAATATTGTATTTTAAGCATCTATGTGTCATCTACGAATACACAGACGTAATGTCCGCCCCCAGTCTTGTAGTGTCGATGTAAAAACAGCACTTTTGTTCGCTCGTATCCATGCAAATTTGTCCGTACAACACAGGTGTGTAGGAGCCGCAAGTGCGTCGCGCCTAGAATTACACAAAAGTGTTGAAGCCGCATGGAGAGCGTTAAAAATCGTTAATTGTGAGTACCCTTTACATAAAGTCACATATGAGGTAGTATATACATAGACACACTTTTATTTCCGGGAACTAAGATGAGTTTCGCTTATTAGTGTACACGGCAATCAAACTTCACCAACCAAAAGAATACGTTGGAGAATTTGGAATATAAAGCAAATCTATTGAGATTTTTTATCAAACGGCGAATTGAGAGCATGAAACTTTTGTAACCTACTAGTGACGTGAAGGCATGCCCTAGTTAGAGATTGCGTGACACTCTGCCAATAAGAATCGAATGAATTTAGATTGCCATTTGGAACTGACGACAAGACGATTTGCGAAGCGAGAATAGTACCTCATGTGGCCTTATGACTGCACGTTTATATATGGCGTACCTGTCACCGTTTCTTTCAGTAACTTATGGAATGCTTTATCCAGATTTACAGCTATTCTCAACGAATTTACTTTTTCTTGGTACCTTTTATTAAGTTTCTCTACCATGTTAATTGTTTTCTCACTTCAATTTTTATATCAAATGTATTGATTATAGTGTTATATGTAAAAGTACACAAATTATTCCTCATGCTATTACTCTATTAATAATAAAGGCTAATAAAAAAAACCTCGTAAGAAATGTAGTAATAGCAAACTGTGGCAATTTAGAACAATTTCAAAATTATTAAAACTTTCATCCGGGTTGATCTAAGATACGTTGATACTTTGGGTTTCCCTTACTATTTTTTAGAAATGTCAAAATAAACGGGCATGTCACAATGTTAATTGGTGATTGCAATCTATAAAAATCCACATCCAACCACAAATTAGCTAAACTCATGCCTTTGATGGGAAGTAGATGTTGCTACATATTAGTAAGGCATTGCTATTCCTGGGGAACACTGGACTTTATCAAACGAAACAAAAAACTTAACAGCGGATTATTAGAGCGCCGGTACTACCCCGGTCTAATTACTGCTACCACCGGAGACTAAGAAAGCCAAAAATTAAATAACGTACTTCATTGTCTTAATCAAACCTTGTACCACTTCTACCTCAGCTAAATAACAGAAGAATAAAATAGTAGCTGTAGTGAGGATTTGACATACAGTTGACGACGTGCCTTTTGTTAGTTTTATCACATAAAAACACTAGAATGTTGTTACATAGGCACGAAGCATAAAAATCGAGGCAGGAATTAATTCGAACGGTCAACTCGGGCGTTTTCACAAGCAATCAATTCCGAATGACACCAATATTGGGTAGAACGAGTTATAGCGAAAAATAAAATAAATTCCGATCGATTGCCATCCATCATTGGCGTCCTCGTGTGCTAAGCGATCGTATAGAAAAATAATTGATTTTTAGATGAAGTGCCCAAATTTAGGACCATGGGTTTCGACGTCGTCGATATTTCATTCTTAGCTTATTGATGTTTGACAAAAAATAACGTTGGATGTAAATGTTTTGTGCTTGTAGATCGAAGCCAGAATAGTGTGAAGATTTCTCTTCTCTCCTGGTGTGAGTGGTCCTACACTAACGTAGGCGAAGACCAGTGCCTGAAGAATCTGGGAAGCTCCTCTAAGATGGGCCCAATTTGGATGTCGTGCCAAAAATATAAATTTCGTTCGGCTTGATATCCGGGTGGTATCTACAAACACAGAAGAAGGCCGCCGAAGTTTTTAGTGGATCTCACATAACCTGCAATCACTCTTACGATAGAGGGTACTTTTGAGAAGAGTCACCGTTATGAGAACGCCCTTCAACATTGAACATATCTAGTATCATTTATGCTTTAAAAACAAGAGATGTGAAGCGGAACGAAGTGATTATAGCGATCGACTCAACAGTTTTCATTTAGCATTTCCAATTAGGAACAAAACCCGGGCACTTAATTTGATTACAGGTCGCGGGGAGCGTTTGTGCGTAAAGTTGTTCTTCCGCGCCGGCTCCGAGCGCCCTTCAGGGAAACGTCAAATAAACTTTTTAGCTCTCACTCATAATGTGTGTCAAAGACTAAAAATGATACAGATGTACCCGATAATTTTTGTAATCCATTAAAAATATCCAATGAATAGGTTGCAGATCTCTTTGTGTTCTATTTCTTTTTTATGTGACAAGAGTAGCAAACGAGCATGAAAACCACCTGATGTTAAGTAGTCGCAGACAACACACACACGACAAAAATCCTATTTGAGCTCGAACGTAGATGCGTTGCTACTTCTGAGGACTAAAATGGTCGCTTCGCTTTAAAGTGTAGCCGGCATCCGCATCTCTCCAACCGAAACAAAAGTAATGTTTTACGGCGGATTATGAGATCGGCGGTAGTACCTCCCCGGTCGAACTATAGTTCTTCCACCTTTAAAACCCACTTCTTGGTCAGAATCCTCAGAATTGGAAGAGGAAGAGGATACTTCGATTGGTGTAGATAACTCGCGTGGGTTTGTGAGCAAAGTGTCTGTGCCGTATGCACATTGTACATTTTAGGTTAACTTTAATAAAGCCAGTCGCTCTCTAACTCTCTTGCGATACAGTCGTTTCATTTATCGCCTTATACGCAATACACAATTTACTTAACGTAATATTGGCGTTTACACTGGAACACACACATTATACGCTAAAGTGTCACTAGGTATTATGTCTAGGTGTAACGGATCATGGTAATGTTTAATGCTTAAAATTTTTCTATCACACAACAAAACACGAAAGAATGCGTAAATTTTGTACTAGCCGTCACCCATTCAACTCCCAACTATTCCAATTTGGTAACAAAAGCTGCTCGTACCCAGTAATATGATTATACAAAGTGTTGAAGCCATATGCTAAAATTAATTCATCAAGGTTTAGTTAATAGATTATCAAGAAGTTAACTTCAATTTATAAATCAACAATCTCTTGAGTATAGCAATGTAGATTCTAGTAAGACATTTTATTTGTACATTTGCAACACTAACAATGCGTTCGTTTCAAAGAACTATTATATCTTCTATATACATAAAATAAAACCGTAACTGATTGCTGTCTGTACATGGCAAATATAATTTGAAAAACAAAATGGGGTGTCTTTAAACACGCAAGGGAACCCAGAACAATGATTTTTCATTCTGTCTGTATGTTTGAGCACGTTAATCTCAGAAACAGCTTATCCGATTTGAATGGCCATTCAGGATTATATTGTGTTGGACTTCACTAAACATTTAGTGTTTTTTCATTGAAATCGGTTAACAAATAAAGAAGTTATGTCTATTTAATTCAGTCACCGACGAAATCGTGGGCTCTGCTAGTTCGTAATACGGCAGGCGGCTCTGATGTCAATGTGCAACTCTAGTTCTAAATTTTCTAGTTTTCTAATAATGAACACATTTAGAACCAGAACAAATATTAAGTAAAGAAACTAAAACACGTAGCGATCTATCTCGTCTGCGTTATTTATTCACTAACCTCAGGCTCCGTACACACCGGCTGTAATAATTAAACGCGAAACAGCTAATACCTGCCAGCAAATACAACTTTTTACTTAAATAGTCTTTGTTTTCGTACTGAGTACGGCCATGTAAGTACATTGTTGCTTTCAGTAGTTGGGGGACGGTAATGGTAGACAGTTTTTAATTAAGCGCTTATATTACTAGACTTTAGGTAATTGAAGTATTTTAATAAAATTTTCAGTAAGTACTAGATGCTTATAGACCATCCACTAATCTCTGTCTGTTGACAGTTCCTAATGTGATATCATATATCGCAATGGAAATTGACATTAAGGCTCTTAGTTTAGTATTTTAGTCTTCATATCTCAGATAATATATTGTCAGTTTCTAATGTGAAAACTTAATCGCCGCGTGTCGCGCGTCGCATTCGTAGCAAAACACAAAATCTGTTTTGTGACGCATTATGAGAACGGTGGTGGTACCTCCCCGGTTGAACTGTAAATTTTCTACGTTGTGGCCCACCGGCCGGTTGTGGCAATATACGGATTGAAAGATTATATTATGAGCAAGATATATTGTATTTAAAAATAATTTATAATTCTTCGTGCTCAATTTTTTAAAACATTAGTCCCATGTTTGATCAAAGCCACCGGTGATCAGAGGGGCTTGATATCTCACGCAGAGAATTGCGATCGCTATTCAACTCAGGAATGTGGATAGCTTTCTTGGTATCATGTCGCTTGGGCATTTAATTTAGATTGTTTAGATTAGGCTTTATTTGCAACTCGTTTTAACATTTTCATTATTGTATGAAAGTGTATTTTTTTTATTGTGAAAAAGTAAGAAACAAGCATGCAGGCCACCTGATGTTAAGTGGTCACTGCAGCTCATGGACAATCTCGTCCAATCGCAAATAGAACAGAAGTTCTTTTTAAGGATGGACGCGGAAGCGTTGCTACTCTTGAGGACTAAGATGGTCGCCTCCAATTATGTTTATCCGACAACCACACCTCCCCAACCGAAACACAATACATGAAGAACATGTTGCTCTACGGCGGGTTATGAGGGGGGCGGGAGTGCCGCCCCCGGCGAGCTCTAACGGCTCTACAACCTTTAATTTGATTAAAATTTTATTTAATAATTAAAAAATAAATAAATATTTGCATTGTAATTTGCCACTGCGCTTGCAGATAATATTCTGTTAAAATTGGGTTGGGCATAAGTCAAGCTGTGTAAAATCGCTATGCATTTACTTCATTCACATTCATTAAGCAAATGGATTAGATACAGACAATATGTCCGGCTAATTTACAGCATTTAGTATGATTTGCACACAGAGCGTCCCTACGTGATCTATTACCCTATTAATTACGCATTTAAACCTATAAATTATGGGTAAGTAGATATGGGATCGATTATGTAAGCAATATTCTCGAGTGAGCAGAATATTCTTAAGGTTCTTGTAAAGGTGGGAGAACTATAGTTCGAAAGGGGATGTACCTCCGCCGCCATCATAATCCGCCGTAAAGCATTGGAGAGGTACACTTTGAAGCAAGGCGACCGTCTTAGTCCTCACGAGTATCTACGTTCGACCTCAGATATGATTTCAGTCGGTATTGTATACGTGGATGTCCATGGGCTGCGACTACTTAACATCAGGTGGCTTGCATGCTCGTTTTCTACTCTTCTCACATAAAAAAAGAGTTCGAGAGTTTTAACGTCTGCTTTAAACTAAATAGTAATATGTAGTTTAGAAATAGTGAAATTAAACCTTTGTATTCCAAACTGAGTTGCCTATTATTGTCCATATTTGTAATATCCATACTTTATACATTCGTATAGGACTCCTTACTTTTGAAAGTTCGAGTGAAAACAAATTTTAGTTAGCAAAGTTTTATATTTTTTTGATTCGCGTATCTTCGGTATGGTACGTAACTTTATGAACAATATACTTTTTATTTTCCCCCATTTTGAGTAAATACTAAAAGGTGGTTTAACAGGTGGTAGAGCCGTTAGAGCTCGCTCGGGGCCGTACCACCGCCACCCTCATACCGCTGCCCTATCCCGCCGTAAAGCAACATGTTCATCATTCATTCATTCATCATCATTCAGTTCATCATGTATTGTGTTTCGGTTGGGGAAGTGTGGTTGCCGGATATACATTATTGGAGGCGACCATCTTAGTCCTCAAGAGTAGGAA
>DWON01007667.1:0-12718 GCA_018251015.1 Phocides pigmalion okeechobee
TTAAATAGAACTTCTGTTCTACTTGAGATTAGACGTGGTTGTCCATGGGCTGTAGTGACCACTTACCATCAGGTGGCTTGCATGCCCGTTTCTTACTTTTCACAATAAAATAAAAAGAAAAAAATCTTCTGTTGTACATATTTGAGATTGGACGTGGTTGTCCATGGGCTGCAGTGGCTACTTAACATCAGGCCTGCATGTCCATTTCTTACTCTTTCATATTAAAAAATATATATATCCATTGCTACATGACAGATCTTGTAACTTACGATACTAAACCAACGACCAAACCTAATCTCTCTATTTCCAGCGGTTTCCAACCCGAATTAGTTAGCACTTTCCACGAATGTCTTTACTCTATGTTTCAGTATTATAGTCTGTACGATTAAAACGTGCCAGACAGATATAATTAAATTGTTGAACTGTCCTAAAACACTTAAAGTAAGACAGAGAAATGTTGAATATTTCTCTAATTAAATTACGATACTAAGACTAATCTGGATGAGAGTGGATCGTTATTCTTTCTTCCATCTATATTGCTTACAGTTAATTAAATTTTAAGTGACTAATAAAATTGTTTACTTTATTACAAGGTATCAGAAATCGAGTCTTCATAAATCCATAATAAATGTACAATGACAATTGATTTATTAAAATGAATAATAAATAATCAATCAGAATTGATTAATTTATTTCATAATTAATGCATTTTTTAATGTTTTGCAATTATTTCAATTTTAATAAAATACGTACATTTTTTTATATGAGAAGAGCGAGAGAAACGAGCGTACAAACCACTTGATGTTAAGCAGTCACAGTCCCTAGACACCCACGTACAACCACAAACCCGACCTAAATCCTATCTGAGTTGGAACGTAAATGCGTTGCTACCCCTGAGGACTAAGACGTTCACCTCTCTAAGAAGTGTAGTCGGTAAATGCAGCATTCCAACCGAAACAAAAGCAATGCTTTATAGTGGATTATGAGAGCGGCGGTGGTACCTTCCCGTTCGATCTATATTTATCTTGAAATAAGATAATTGAATAAGATGAAACCGAACCTTACTTTAAATCGTAGTTTGCAGCATCGAAATTGCTGTTGGAAGCTAATACCTAATTCTCCTTAAAAACTTCACTTTGAGCAAATCCAAGTATCGAATCTAAGGGACTGAGACCCTAACATTTATGTTTGTACAGTACGATTTTTATAGACTCTACATCTATTTGATAATGAATTACATTTTTTTTATTAACATGTATTGTGTTGTTTGTAATTGCAAACAAAATTATGATGTTTTTGAAGAACGATGTACGTACTGAACAATATAATGTATTACATTATAAGTACATAGAAATCTTATTTTTTAAATAAATTATTTATACAAAACATAAGTGAAAGGAAAATATATTAAGACCTATCTGAATACGATTTGTATTCGTGGATTCAGTTTGCATGTGTTGTATCCCCAATTTATCTCTTTGCTGACATAGCTAGACTATTTCCTTACGAAACCACCCCTTAGGCGTAGACTGCCACTTTGGGAATCAGTGGTTTAAACTCTCTATAATATTTGTTGCACCCCCAATTTTTCTTTTTACCAACATATTTAGACCATTTCCTAACGGAATCACTCCTTGTGGATCGACCGCCACTTTGTGAATCGGTGGTTTAAAACAACAATTTCTAGATACCATATACAGTCACATTGCAAAGTCATTCTCACCGTCATATCTATTGTAAAAACATCATTCAGTTACATTGTTCGAAATGGGTAACATAAACGTTTTACAAAAAAATACTCAAACGGCCAGTGACGACAAAGCTGGAAAAATATTGGAATCTACGCTTTTGATCTCGGCCGCGTGTGAAAATATTGTTGGAATATGAAATATTCCTGTGTACCTATTGGCCAGTGGAACGTTATTTTATTAGTTGCCAATGTTGCCATATTCGAATTCAACGGCCGAACTCGGGACGAGATGGATACGTCCCTTTTTATGGTATCTTTTTTCATTTTATTCGGCGATTCTCGTCGATTGCGTTCGTTTTCGCAATTCAATTGAATCGAGCACACGTTTAAATGGTTATCTCGATGGATGGACTGAAAACATTCGCTTTAAACGTCATTCGTCATAGATATTGTCACATATCTGATGAACCTACGCTATTTGCTATGAATGCATTTGTAACGTTTACAATAGTTTTATAGTTTATTATGTGACAAGAATAGCAAACGAGAATGCAAACCACCTGATGTTAAGTAGTCGCAGCCCATAGACCTCCACGTACTACCGCATACATGACTGAAATCCTAACTGAGCTCGAACGTAGATACCTTAGGACTTTAAGGTCGCCTCACTTCAAAATGTAGCCGGCAACAGAAACTCTCCAATCGAAACACAAGTAATGCTTAATGGCGGATTATGAGGGTGGCGGGGGTACCTCCCCGGTCGAACTATAGTTCTCCTACCTTTAAAATAAACGTTTTTCTCTCTTGATCTAGGAGTTTGTATGTATACACGGCACAAACATATGTAACTGTTAAAAGGTGTCAGAGCTCGCCCGGGGCTGCGGCACCGCCACGCTCATAGCCCATAGGTAGGAATAGGCATAGGCCATAGGTAGGAACGCATCCGCGTCCATCCTTAAATAGAACTTCTGTCCTATTTGAGATTGGACGTGTTTGTCCATGAGCTGCAGTGACCACTTAACATCGGGTGGCCTACATGCCCGTTTCTTACTCTTTCATAATAATAATAATAAAAAATAGAAATAAAAGACAATAATCTAAAGCTTAGTCGTTTAAATCTTTATTTGTTTCATCATTCTGCCGTTCACCTGCTTCACCGCATTCATTGAAAAATATATCAATCACTTATTGATAAATTTTTATGCATATTATCTTGGTTCTTACGAATTTTACAAATACTCGTCCGACATGTTTTAGATGGCAATTAATATTTCCTTTACTTCTTTCTTTTTTTTTTATTCTTCACACACTTTTCAAAAGTTTATGCTGCACTCTCAGGCATGCAAATATCCTCAAGTATTCCTTCGCCGTTATACACAATTCTATACTCTATTCTATGTTCTATAATTCATATTCAAATATTTTATTTCATTGTAAGGTATTTACATTTCTAAATTAAAATTCATTTTTTTTATTTCATTATAAGTTATTTATATACACTTAATGAATACAACACTCACTAAGTAGTGATTACGTAATTATTCCTCTTGGCTTTGAAACATTGGTCCATGGGGTCCGCGTGACCAAATTTTTTTTTCAATTGCTACCACGTTTGACCGACGCCGCCGGTGACATTAAGGCTGGTTCACATCTCATGCAGAGAATTGTGATTTGCACTTGAATGCAGCTAGTGTTCTTGGAACCATGCGGCATGGGCTCTGACTCCCTTTAGATTGTTTAGGTTAGGCTTTTATTATAATTAGTTTATTACTTAATGTATGTCCAAGATACAATATAAGTTGACTACATGGGCAATTCATTTCTAACACGAAAATAAGTCTATGGAAACTATACTTAGTCTTATTCCGTTTTTATTACGTCTGATTTTCTAAACCATTAATTCTGCGACGAAAAAGTCCGCTGAACTAAGCGAACCTTCCGATTCTTCACCATTACCTACACAGGAGTCATTGGCGTTATTTCTCACTTGTAACCCTACAGAAATAGTTGGTGAAATGCATTCATCATGTCCCCTACTACTACAAACTTCTGTAACAAATTATTTATCTTTATCTTTTTCTTTTACCCTTAAGATGAGTATGTTGGTAATACCAAATTAAGAAAGTTAAAGGTTGCTAAATTTAGTTTACTTAATCAAATTTGGTAATCTTTAATTAGATTTAGTTAATTAAATTCTGCAATCTCTAATTTTCCTAATTGGATATTATTAACAAACATGTCTTTAACACCAATATTAAATTTATTGAATATAGTCACAAATTGAAAGACGATAAATATGTAGATTAAAAATTTATAACAGTCCCTACATCAATGTTTATTTTATTTATTCTAGAAAATTATATGTCACTAGCTTTTGCACCAAGGCTTTGCTCACGCAAAAATCCATCTAAAAATAAATTTGTGTAAAATTTCCATCGGCATTCTTTCTTTTTCGTTTTTTTCTTATTTGCAAAATTGCTATCTTAATGTCCAATTGGGTCTCTGTCTATCAATCACCTTCGTCTTTTCCTTCCTTTGAAATGGATATTACTATAAATAAGAGTATCCTTACACTATGTATTATTATTTCGTGTGTTATGTACACACACAATGAAGATAAAATGTTACCAGTTTCTACATCACATCATTAAAATGATTAATTTAATTGCAATTTTAATAAATTTTGCTTCACATATGCTACAATATATTTTTTTATGTGAGAAGAATAGCAAAGGAGCGTGCAAAACACCTAATCGTAAGTAGTCGCAGCCCATAGACATCCATGTACAATCACAAACATGACTGAAATCCTATCTGAGATCGAACATATGTAGATGTAACTAGACCTCTCCCACCGAAACACAAGTAACGCTTTGCGGTGGATTATGAGGGCGGCGGTGGTACCTCGCCGGTCTAACTGTATTTCGCCCACCTTTATTAGTATTATTAACGGAAGAAAAATAAAATTTACCTCGGCAAAAATAAACATCACTCACATTACATATTCGTTACTTACATTCAAGAGAAAATTTGAAATTTTCTTATTCTCTCTACGATCCCCACATATACTTTTATTCGCTTCGTTGACTAGAAATGTTGTAAGAAAATTTACTTTTAAATTTTTATATGTTCTCCACAATTCCGTATGAAATTGCATCTGTAACTTATAATTGTTATTTATTATACTTTTATTTGTTATTTATTATACAGATCTAGGCTATTTGAGAATGGCGGAATATCATACTTAATTCTTATTTGCTTTATCTGAACCTTACTTTTTTGGAATTTTACATCTAGTATGCTTAAAGAAGATAAAGCTAATGGAAAATAAAACGAAAATAAACATAAGTCTGCAGATTTTATTTGGAAATTGAAACAAATGGTTATGAGTAGTTGTAGTGAGTTATGAACGAAAACAAGTAGTGAAATTGTGGTAGGCTCCGTATATGCTCCGATGAGTTACAGCCCACTTACCGAGCGAATTCTCGAAAGAGCAAAGTTGCCTAACTTACTCCATGGTAATGTCATGAAGATTTATAATAATTTCGTCCCCTGCGTTATGACGGTCGATTTTTTATGGAGCAACAATTTTGTTGGCTAATGCGTGCGGAATAAGTATTTTCTTACGGAATTTCCTGATTTATCGCCTTTTTTCATCATCAAGTCTCCTTGTTGTTATCTTTGTTTATGGATATTTTCATGTTCACGTTAAGTGCAGTTGGCTGTTACTTTGCTTGCTCGTTGGAACTTTTTGCTGTGTTTTTTCGTTATACGAGTTAAATGTTTCATTTCATTATTGCATTAAAATCATATTTTTGGATGAAAAATATTTGAAGTCGCCTGTAGTTCCATCCTCATCATACTTACGTAGATAGCAGAAGTAACACTTTTCACGAAATTATAATAGGAAACAAGGGTGCAATTTCCACTTTGGTAAATAGTCACCGTAGCCTGTGGACATCTGTAACCAATTGCAAATTGAACAGGAATCCTAACAGAAATGAATCACATTAATCGCATTAAAATTGTCGCCTATATATAATTGAGTCGAAAACCACAGCTTTCCAATTGCTCCCATTGGAAATTTTATGGCCAAACTGTAAAGGCTTTAGGTTCCATATTAACCAACAATTTATATGCCTTTACTAAGTTTCATTTATACCAAATACATTTTTATTTGCATCTTCCATTTTTTCTTTCTATTTTATCCTACACGTATGTCACTTCTTCAATTTTGACCTTCATTTTTAATATTTTTTCTTTAGTAATTTGCCTATTTATTTTATCGTTCAATGTTATCACCACCATCAAACATCTCTGCGCCAGTCGTCAGCATCAATCACGCGATTCTCTAACGTAATCCGTTTACATCAGCGGAGATTTTCGCTTATCAGCCACTGTCAATCAGCAGTAGAAGAATTGCCGACTTTAAGGACGTGTGACGCACCAACAGACAGACGGATTACCTTCCGTTCTGACAAATGTTTGTTTCCTAAAATACTTTTGTTCTAACGATTGTAATACTTATGCTCACTGAGTAAAGTAGAAAATCCATTGACAAATCAAACAGTTAATGTTCGAGCGGTTTTGAACAGACTGATATTGGAGGAAAGTTACAGATTGAACTTTTATCGGTTGCATAAGTATAAATGCTATGACGAGGAAATAAACAGAAGATGCTTTAACAAGTTCATGTCAATAAAATACTACAAAAAATAAATTTAAAATAAGAATGAAAACATTGGTACGATCTTTGACAGCATATCTGACCGAGCCGTTTGCTCAAATATCTTTACGCCGTGTACATCATATACGCTGTATAGATAATGCATAAATAATAATATATAAACTTGAAGACATCTCGAAGGATCATAAGATATTGAGTTACTTTGATGAATAGTAAATGTTGACAGCAGTCAAATACCGTAACCATTATTTCGATATCTGAATTATCATCTTAAACCTTTAATGTTCCTTTATTGTCTTTGTCCCTATGTCCTTTAATGTTTAAAGTACTGCTAGGTATGGGTCTCCTCTCACAATGAGAAGGAAATGGCCGTGGCCCTCCACGTCGGATAAGTGCAGTTTGTTAAACTTCGCACACTTTTGAGACCTTTATTGAGAGCCCTTAGGCTTGCAGATTTTCATTATATATTTCATTATGCGCGCATATCTCCTAAAATCAGAAATGCATGTTTGGGTTTCGAATTAAGAATTACCTACTTAAAATCAGTAAAAATGAAGTAAATTAAATAGGTACATCATATTATGCTACGTTCTCTGTACTTCCTCGCTATCAATTTCACAATTCGACATTTATGAAACGTCAAATATAAAAGGTGACCCTCGACCTACTTACATTTGATAAAATAATCCACTTTAAAATTGGAAATTTAAACAAATTTCCCGGAAGCTAAGGTGTTTTTATATTTAGGGTCCGAATCTGCATTCATTTGATATACGTTCTTAATGCACCTCCGCTGTCTGCTTTCAAACCCAATTTGCAATTTAAATTCACTATATCGTCTCCAGTTTTTGCACCTCACGATGTCGCGGGATTCATTCAATTTTCAACCTTAATTCCTTGATCATAAAGACCTTGGAATGTGTTTTTGTCAAATCAAACAAATACACTTAAAAGTGAATTTCTTTGCCAACCCCACATATCAGTGTCCTATTTGCATTACTAATTGCTTCTGTCCCTGATGTTATGTGAACACGGTGTTCCATAGGTGTTTTACATTTCATTTTTGCATTTTCTAAAGTACTTTTTACTTACTGACACATGATTATACTTAACTAAATCCAGGTGGGACAAAGAGGTGAAGTTCTACTGCTGCTTTTTACATAACCTGTAAAGCAACTTTTACGCTTCGATTGAAGAAATACGATTGCTGGCTACACTTTAAAGCGGGACTCATGAAGAGTAGCAATGTATGTATATACGACATAAAATGGATTTTCTATTCTGATTGAGGTTAAATGTTCAAGAAGCTGTAGAGACTACTTAATTTCAGATAGACTTAATTCTCATTTCCCACTTTTCTTACGTAAAAAAAAACACTTTTAGGTACATATTGTATAGTCTTGATCGACGTAACCTGCAGGCGCATTTGTTACTTACTCTTCCTACGTAAAAAATCATTTATATTTTTTCTATATTTTGATAACAAGCAAAATTCTTATCTAATTTCATATATCTGTATCATACTCGTACATTATTAACAGCTTTGTGCCCAGCTGTTTTGTATCTGGTTTTACCAAGTTCACTTCACCATTCCCCGTTTTTGGTGAAAATAAATTACTCCCACCGCCTGCTTGTTTGATTTAATGCATTTTAGTTTTGAGTTGTACAAATTATTCAGTTGCAACTGAAATTGTGGAATGTACCAGTGCATGTTTCAAATAACATATTGTCCTGAATTCTATTTCTGTTACATTTTTTCTGAATGTTTTATCTGCGCAATTGTTTTGCTCTCAGTTCCATATAGCGTTACATTTTTTATAAGTTAGACTGTTTTGTTTGTGAAGCATGTTTTTTATAGTATTAATTTTCATGTCTACCTGATGACTTTTATAAAGTGTAACTGAACTAAAACGTTACTTCCAATTTTATATAGCGTTTTATGCATTATATTTTTGTAAAGCATGTTTTTTTATTAGCATCAAAATTGTTACCGCTTGCAGTTTACCTGATGGAAAGTGATAACTATACCTTATAAGCAAATGTTCATAGAATGAGCTTCCTTCTGAGGTATTTCCTGAACACAATGATTAGGGTCTCTTCAAAATGATGTCTAAAAGCTTTATTTCAAAGCTGACGATGCATTGGAGCGTCCTCTGGTGGTACAGTGATATCCGTAAGCGACGGTGAGGGCTTTACATCATATATAATAAAATTTATAAATTACTCTAAGATATAAGTTAAAAATTAATTTTCTGTAGTGCTTGTGGTGTTTTATTGAAGTTGATATCAGATTTGAACATATTTATATAATGTATGGTATGGGCGTTATTAGCTCCTTAACACACGTTGTTCTGTAGTTATGCTCATTTACTTCTATTTTTGCATCCAAATAACTCAAAAAAATCACTTCCAAGTATCTATTGTTAAATTGGTCACGTTGGTTGAAAGGTTTAGAATGAAATCTAGCGATCTATCAAATCCGAAGAACTTTGAAATGGACCAAAGTGTCTTCTAAATTTTATAAGATTTTACACAAAAAAGCAAACCGTTAATCGTGAATATCCGATACATTGTAGAAATATTCGTCACGTCAGTTGTTCTGCAAATTTCTGCTGTATTGGATAATCTCAAAAACCACTCCAAA
Organism: Phocides pigmalion okeechobee; assembly: GCA_018251015.1. Lineage (NCBI taxonomy): Eukaryota > Metazoa > Arthropoda > Insecta > Lepidoptera > Hesperiidae > Phocides > Phocides pigmalion. The sequence goes on from DWON01007667.1 coordinate 9,022, forward strand.
GTATTTATTATTAAATGGGTCACGTTTGGCTGGGAGAATAAGCACGAAATCTAACCTTCTAAATCAGAAGAACATAAAATAAATCCAAACGGGAAACCATTGCTAACAGCCGGTATACACATATAAACTATGGTCCTCATAAACCCGCGGGCAATAAATATGGCGTAATACGGTTGTCACACTAATCTTGCTCAAGCTTGTTTCGCCAACTTACTAAGAAATAATGTTGTTTCGTCTATATTAACACCACCATTGCTATTATCGACCGCTGCGTTCAGGTAAGAAATAAATATTTCACCTTTTTTTAATTTTACCAACTTCATATTCAACTTAAAAATAGTTTTAGTTAGTAGTAACGTGGCCTTGAACATCACAAGGCCTGCAGAGACTATTTTTTATGTGAAAAGTAGCAAACGAGCATGCAAACCACCTGATGTTACATATTCGCAGCCCATAAACATCCTCGTACAGCCACAAACACAACTGAAATCCTATCCAAGCTCGAACGTAGATACGCCTCACTTCAAAGAGTAGCCAGCACCCGCATCTCTCCAACCGAAATAAGTAATACTTTAAGGCGGATTAAGAGGGAGGAAGTACCTCACGGCCAAATATCCACCTTTCCACCAACATAACCTACTATTTAATTTAAAAATAAAAATATTTTCATCGATCACAAGGTTTGGGAACGAGTCCAAAATAAAATGTAGTGAGGTCAAAAATTATCCACGTTGCAACCACAATCGTCACGCACCATCGACAGCGTGAAAGTGAAGCGAATATCGATTATCGCGACAACTCGAGCGAGACTTGCCACGATCGCTTCGATATATCACTCACTCGAATCGAATATGCCATATGAGCACTTCCTGATATGCTGATGACGTCATTTTTGAAGATTGGAAAGTTGTCTATCATTCGTCTGCTATATACCGATACATAAATCAAATTTTGAACTCTATGTTGTTCGTCTTCGATGGCATAACAGCCAAACCAATTTCTGTCTTATAGAAGCAGTAATTTTTGACTGTATAAGTAATAAAATTGCAACTGATCGCTGTCCATACACAGAAGATATATAAGATTTTTTTATTTTATTAGGGGTGTTTATTAATGCAGTTAAACCCAAAATAATTGTTGATACAATGTTGTTAAAATAATGTTTGTCTGTATGTTTGTGTGTTTGTGTGCGCTAATCTCAAGAATGGCTTAACCGATTTCAGTGTCAGTAGAAGTAAGTTTCATTTAATATTTAGTGTTAGCTTTATTTCAATCGGTGTATAAATAAAAAAGTTATGTAAATTTCAACGGATGTGAGTACATAAAAATTATTTGCTGTTAAAATCTGAAAATTCAGAAAATTAAGCCAAATTGAAAGTTATTAAGTAAGTAAGTAATTTATAACTAAATAACTATTTAGTCCACCCGTAGTAAGGTAATAAGGAGGCTGTTACTTTTATTATTTCCTTCTTTTATAGTTTTACTCGTGAGATGGCGTTTGTTATAATAAGTTTGACTTATTACTCTTATACGTTACTTGTACATTAAATTTAATAAAAAAAATAAAACCACATTAGCTTAATTTATTTCACAGACGAATTAAGACTTTACATATGTGCGATTACATTGTAATGTTTTGAAATGTTGTGACCCGTTCTAAATAAACTGTTATCTCATCGTTTTATTATGTAATGGGTACTTACGATTAACGATTTTTAACTGTCAATATTTATTCAATTTAGCCGTGAACACGAGCCATGCAACTGGTTCGAAATATCGGCAATAAAAAATCGTACATCGTGAGTACCCCTTCAAAAGTAAAATGCATAAATTCCGCGATATTTCTTTAAAATCCTATGTTACATTATCTATCTGTCTTTAAATTCATGTCATTTGACATTTTATTTCAAAGTCATCACACTCCTTTCTAACGTGAAGAATTTTTTATATCTTATTGAACAACTGAGATAAATCTCCCAAAGAACTACTGAGAAAAAACATATTCACGAAACTACTAAATTTAAAACTTCCCACAAGATTAAGACATTCTATGGAACAATTGGGATTTAAAGATCCCTTGAAACTATTAAGATTAAAAGACAATAAATGGCATTTATAATTAGTAATATGCATAATTAATAACATTTTCTAATTTCACAACCTCATACTAGGATTCCCTCTGTCAAGGTCCTTCGAGCGATGTGACCAGCCCATTGCCACTTCAGCCTGCAGATTTTGAGAGCTATATCGGTAACTTTTGTTCGTATCAATAGTGTAAATTCGTAAGTACCAATAATATAATTTAATTAAATTCAAATTAACATTATGTTTAGGGCCCGTTACACGAACATAATTCGAGCAAGTCCAGTATGTTGTGAACCCATTTACGTACGAACAATCACTTCATAGACCACAAGTAGGAGTTGGAACTCGCAAATTCAATTAATCCGGATTCAATAATGCCCGAAGGGGCTTCAAACTCCGCCTATAAAATGTTCTACATCTCAGCCATTCCTCTATTTTACGTCACTCTGCCAGTGCTTTACTGTAAGCTTTAAAAAGTAATTAAAAAAACGAATCGTATGTTGGCAACACTGAGTGAAGATACTTTTGGGTTGTCAAATTTGAAGATAGAATTTGAAAAAAAAAACAGATGGCTGTTTTTTTATGGCGACGTTATTTTATTATTGGATTCGGGTTTTGATTATTGCAGTACAAAGTGTTTCTTTATTATTAAAATTAAGTTACTAACACGACTGTTGTTAGTTTATTCTTACATTCACTTTTAAAAATTCCGCTATAAAATGTATGAAACAAGACATGTTCTTATGATTTTAAACTCACATTAGAGCAAAGTTTAGTGCGTAAATACAGTTAGCGAGGTGTCGTGATGTAGAACCCAAATAAGAAGAATGAACTAGACGTAGGGTACAGAATAACCTGCCATTTGCATCTGTTAAGTTACCCCCGTTAACACAATTTAGCCACTAAGTTTGACCGAGATTGTAGCCGACACGGTCATGGTCAAGCTACGTGACGTGACGTGACCTTATGCTATATAAAAAAATACAAAAAATCCACACATCGTTGTATTTTATTTTGCCTCCTTAATGTTACAATATCCAAAATTCCTTTCTTAGCGCTTACTTTATTATATGAGCAACGCGTATAAAAAAGTAACCTTCCTATCAAATCATGTTTATTAATGAAAACCGCATTGAATTCCGTTACGTGGTTAAAAATACCGAAGCGTAGACGACAGCGACTTTATTTTACACTTTACATGAAATGGATTTTCGTTTCAAAATAAATCGGGTCCGTTTGCAAGTGAAACTTTATTTCTTAAGCTTTCGAAAGATTCAAAACACTAAAAGTTCGTTTTCCTCGCTAAAATATTGAAGTTTCCGCCACAAATGTGTTTTTCTTGTTACCTCCAGGTTTGATATTCAGCGCACTTTGCATTCACTGGCCGTCGTTAAATGTCCGACGCGGTGCCAAGTACCGATATCGGATGGTTACTCGGTTTAACCGGGTTTTTGGGGCCTATTCGATTTGCGATACCGTGCATGTTTTAAGCTTTTGAGAGGTGGTAGAGCCGTTAGAGCTCGCCCGGGCGGCACCACCGCCACCCTCATAACCCGCCGTAAAGCATGTTCTTCATGTATTGTGTTTCGGTTGGGGAGGTGTGGTTGCCGGA
>DWON01007668.1:0-12717 GCA_018251015.1 Phocides pigmalion okeechobee
ATGTTGCTTTACGGCGGGTTATGAGGGTGGCGGTGGTACCGCCCCGGGCGAGCTCTAACGGCTCTATCACCTTTAATATACAAATCTACGTATCTTTCTCCGTACAAATCTGTATGGATTACGGACGAACAAAATGCTGTGTTTACGTCGGAGCTATTAAACTCGCGGCGGACATTACCCCTGTATTCGTAGATGATACACAGATGGTTAAAATGCAACGTTTCTGTGAATTGCCAGCGCATCTGAAGTTTCAAGAAAAGAGCTTCAGTTTAGTGCCGCTTCCGGAACGCCGACTTAATTAATGTATACGCACCGCAGTCAAAGTGTTAACAATTCAACTGTTGTTATCCATTCAATTTCTCTATGGAAAAGATTACAGATAAATCTGTCTCAGTGCTAAAGTAGGTTCGTACTCGTAAATTCAATGCGAAATGAAATCTAGACCAGTTCATGCCTCACCTAGGCAATTGCAGTGCAACTGACATTCAAACTGATAGTTGTTGGTTTGCAGTGCAGCTGATACAAATGAGGTTTCCAAAACGTATCTACATCATTTATTGGGCCGGTGAAAACTTCTTAGGAGCCTTATCTACCTGCCTTGTAAACTCCGCTCAACCACTTTATTTACTTAACGTATGCACGCCTATGAAGTTTCATAATTATTTACAAGCAACCATACACAAAAATATATACACTTTATGCACGTTTTTTTTTACAATTTTGAAGCGTCTTCCGAATGAGCTTCGATATTTATCGATATTGATATTTATCGTATAAATTACTTACGAATATAAAAAAATATATGGTAAAAGACATAAATGGTTTATTTTAATACTTAACATCCTGTAATTTAAGGGCTTAGGTATGTTTACAAAACATTATAAATTATCAAGTATGAGACATCAATTTATTTAATCAATTAAACTTCTTCATAAGTAAAATCGATTGTTATAAGAAATCAAATTGGTAACATTAGGTCATCACTAATTAGTAAAATGAAACGATGGACTAATAGACTATGTACCGGTGTTTTATTTTAGACTTGATCAGATAATATAAATAGGACAAAAATGGGACTATTTTCCATGTAAATCCAATCCATTCCAAAATAAATCAGTAGGGATCAAGATTTGTATTTAACAAAATTATTTACTCGCTCCAGTAACAAGAGAATACTAAATAAACGGAGCAATATTGTGTTGAAGAATGAAAAAAGGTCGTTTTAAAAATCTGTGAACAAAGTGTATATTTTTGGTGTGGGCATGTATTTCATTATGTTTTCGTTAGGTTTTGAACTAACGGCATGTGCTTTAAATATAACCAAATCTATTTAAAATCATATTCTTTATTAGTTTTAAAACTACTGACGTCGATAAATTTTAACTAATATCAAATTTAAATTGAATCCGGCGGAAATATATAACATTAATTGGACAAGAATATACGATTATTTTACCGATTTAATACTTGACTCACTGCATTTAGTTGTCTCTTGCTTTTGCCTTTCAAATGCTAAGGCTCAGTCAATGAAAACAGCTCTTAATAACTATGTAGGTTGGTCGTGCTAGGGCCGGCTCGGAGAGACGGGCAATTCGGTAGTATGCCGCGTTCCTTTGCCGCGGTTTGACGTATGTACGCGATTTGTTGCCTCCAATTTTTGACAGTTTGTGTCATTGTGTTTATTTTTAATCTTTTGTTTTTAAGTTGCGAATGGCTAAGGAATTACTGGTTATAGGTCCAATAGTGAAGTGATTGCTAATATTTCTGTTATATATTTTTATTACGTTATGTTCGTTGTTCATATTACAACATGATCGAAGTGCTGTGATTAAATTATCGTGTGGATTTCTTAATGTTACTGGTACGTCATAGTTTAGTCAATTTAGTTCCAAATGTTGTGAATTGTAAATGTAACGGGGAGCGTGTAAAACGGTTGTTTGGCAAATTGTATTCATCCGCGTGTAGGCTGTTTGTATGGTTGTATTCATGTGTATTCGTATTTATTTATGAAAATAAGCCTCTCGTCCTATTCATAATTTTATAAGTCGGCTTGTAAGGTCATCCTCCATTTTATTATCGTATTGTGACGTATATTAGAAGTGTATACGTGTTTTGTTTACTGACCTATTGACGGAAGGATTTTGCTTATAAAAAACCTTATTTGATATTTTATTACATACATTAAATGAAAATTTTAAATGCTTACACAGACATAACTCTCTCTATTTGAAGCTGAACAAATTTTGACATATACGTTAAAATAACATATACTGCTATTTACATACTGCTTGGATAACAATAATATAGTACCAAGGACCTATTTGTTTTTTTATTTAAATAGAACCATAGATAACTATTGGCGGGAACATCTGGTTTTGCCTTTGTCCTCACTAGACTTTCTCTTTTACTAGTTATACAGTGAAATACTGCGTAAAATATTTAAAAAACGAACCCACATATACAATGGCTTAAAAATATTGATAGAAATTTTAAATAAATATAGGCTACGAATCAAAGTTGATTAAATCGAAAATCAAGTGGAAAAAGTTTGAATTGGCTTTACCATCGTCTTTATATGCTAGTGGCATATGGCCACTAATCACTTCCATGCAATAGTAAGTTGACGCAACCACGCAACGTTGTAATTATTCGTTATATTGTTAATAGCTACCATTATGCCTCGAATAACCTAACTGTTCTCACATTCTCATTTGAATGTAAAAAATGTTGGAAATTAGTAAGTTGTTAACTACGCAGAGATTACACTACGTATTTCATTATATAGTAAAAGTTGAATTTGTATATTGTATGCCCGTGTGGCCGGAATATGGCGGACAATGTTTAATGTTAGAACTACATATGTATAAACCTACCTATATTCCACAATAATAAAGTCTAATTGGATGTTTTTCTTTAAATTTTAATTAGAATAATGAAAATCTTTAAACGATTATATCTATCATCTTAGTCTTCAGGAGTAGCAATACATACTGTCTAACATAACTACATACGACGTCAAATGAAACTTCATCTCGTTTAAGGGTTGAGAGTGGATGTCTATGGGCTACAGTTACCACTTAATAACAGCTACAGTAATGACTTAATATCAGTCGGTCTGCATGGTCATTGCTAGTCTTCTAACATAAAAAACCTTTCGAAGATTTTAGAAGTGTTTTTGCGTCGCCTTATTCCTCCCGGTCAATCTTAGCCATCCGGACACTTAAAGCCGATGTACTGATAATACATTGTACCCTTAAAATCAATTAAGTGTATGTAAATACCTTATAATTAAATAAAATATTTTAATTTGAGTTTGAATTTACGCGCGGGCTTTACACCAAAATTTACCTAAATGGGAGCATGTCTATTGTCATACAAATACTTGCTCTGAACGGAAGTCAAAACCACAACCCCTGATAGAGACAATACAAGTACGGCTTGTATTACGATACAGTATTCTATAGTATAAATATGTAGAAGTGATGAAGCACTAGGGTGACTAGCGCCTCTGCTCGCATAATATCGTAACGATAGATCGCGTCTGCGTGAGCTCCGAGTTTCACCGACCATTTGGTGGGCACCTATTAAACCCAGGCCATTAGACATGACAGAAGCTTCATCCTGTACAAATTTGAAGGGGATATGTTTATATGTTTATATCCCCTTCAAATTTATGATAGTAAAAAATATTAATAACATTGTTATTTTGGATTTTATACATTAAATTTTTCATATTCATTTACACTTTGAAGCGAGGCGAACATCTTAGTCCTCAGGAGTAGCAAAGTATCTGCGTTCGAGCTCAGATAGAATTTCAGTCGTGTTTGTGGTGGATGTCCATGGGCTGCGACTTAACATCAGGTGGTTTGCATGCTCGTTTGCTGCTCTTCTCACATAAAAAAACTTGTAAGTGTCGTCACCAACCGCATCACTCCAAACAAAACACAATGCTTTACAAAGGATTATGAGGGCAGTGGTACCTCCAAGTCGAAGTTTTAGTACCTTGTAGATACAAAGTACGTTTATTTGAAAACATCGTGAATCGTTACGCTCGTATCGGCATTTCAAATCCTCAATTTTATACGACGTGCCTTGAACTACAAGAGCTGAAGTCATAAAATACATGGATAATGTCTGAAATACGAGCAGATATTTTAGATCGAACCTACCCTTCCAATGATAACCTATATACGTTATGTAGGGCGCATAATCTCGTACCTATTTCTGGCTTAGTAATGTTAAATGCTCCTGTTTTAGTTCCCAGCATTTTTATGTAATAACAGCACTAAATCTTGCAGGTCACTGTTAAACACTGGGGTACTGGGGTACTCATATATTACATGGAGTCAGCGTTACGAGAAGCGACACTAAACTAGAGCTCTTCTCTATATTGGAGATATACCAACAATTCACACAAATATTGTATTTTTTCGCATCAGTGTAACATCTACGAATACACGGACGTAATGTCCGCCTCCAGTCTTGTAGCGCCGACGTAAACACGGCACTTGTGTTCGCCTTAATCTATACAGATTTGTACGTACAACATGTGTGTACAAGCCGCAAACGCGAGGCGCCTAATAATACACAGCAATGTTGTACGTAGCAGGGAAAGTGTTAAGTAGTCGCTGCAGCTCATAGAAATTCACATACAATCTGATACAGGACTAAACTCGCGTAGGTAGGTAATTGTCTGTAAAGTACCAACTCGAATTGGTTTCTCGGTTAGTTATAAAACTCATTTTGAAAACGAATTTTATTGTTTACAAATTGAAACTACGTTCGTTACGGTATCCCCTTACGAAACGCTGTTAACACTTTCCCTGCGGGTTACAACAATGCGCGGCGCAACGCGCTTACGGCTCGTACACGCCTGTGTTGTACGGACAAATCTTTATGGATTACGGGCGAACAAAAGTGCTGTGGTTACGTCGGCGCTACAAGAATGTCTGCCACATTACGTCTGTGTTATCGTAGATGATACACAGATGCTAAAAATACAATATTTCAGTAAATTGTCGTATATTCAGCCTAGCCAAATAAGCTGCAGTTTAGTGCCGCCTCCTGCAATACAGATCCGATCTTATATATGACCGCAGCAGTCAATGTGTTAAGGTTAAAATTCTTTATACGACACGATAGTTCATTTCAACTTTATACACGAAATCTTGGCGCTACGGACACTGGCAACTTTTATAAATGTACGAATTTGATATCATACCACGGAACTCGCTTTCGAGATAATAAATCAATCTTACAGGATAACGTTACATAGTTACTTACTTGGAACATACATGTATCTATTTTACTCTTGAAGAGTAAAATAGTAGCCTCGCTTGTACGTTAAAGGTGGAGGAACTACAGTTCGACCGAGGGCGTACCACCGCCGCCCTCATAATCCGCCGTAAAGCGTTGGTTGTTTCGGTTGGAAAGGTGCAGTTGCCGGCTACACTTTGAAGCGAAACGACCATCTTAGTCCTTAGTAATAGCAACGTATCTATCTTCGAGCTCAGATAGGATTTCAGTCGTGTTTGTGGTTCTACGTGGATGTGTATGGGCTGCGACTACTTAACATCAAGTGACTTGCATTCTCGTGGTCTACTCTTCTCACATAAAAAAACATACATGTATCGCTACTGAAAACTAAGATAGTAGCCTCACAACTACGTGTAGCCGACATTGGCACATCTCTAAGAGATACGCAAGAGTTGTATACGCCATATTGTTTCTCTTCCTCTAACTATATGTTGGTATACTACCATTTAATATACGAATTCGTAGTACTTAAGGGTTTTATTACGGGTGTAGATATATAGAAGATACAGATTGGCCATAATGATTTTCCCGTTTAAGAACATCGGTTGCCAAATTGAAAACTGAAAATAAAAATAAAACACCATTTTTGCATAGCGCAGTTGGCACAAAACTTGGCTGAACAGAGGCCTGTCTTTTGTCGATACTGAGGAAATTGAAATAAAGTAACATCCTATGTCTATACAGTTTAAAATTCCTTATTTACTCTTATTATGTAATCTTCCTTGTACATAAATATTATCTGTTGACGATATACATAGGCTGTATTTTTTTGTATTGTTGATAATGCATATTACACGGAAAAGTTTGTGAAATAACTGACTTATGACAAGCATAAAGAGAAACAATTATGGTTTTAAGAATATTATGATAAAAGTTTGCCGTTTTACGCAAATCTTTCAAAAACAAATGGTTTTTTAACTTGCTTCTTAAACACTTGATAATTGTATAAAAACACACATTTTTTATTGAATATAAAGTTTTAAAATGATTAAATTTGATTTTTACAAGTATGACGCATGTAATTAAGAGTATATACATACATACTTTTCTGTCATAGAGAAGTGGGGTGAACGGTGTAGTATTAATATCAAAATTACGACAAACCGAGTTGTGGTTATCTTAATTATGAAAAAAAAATGTTTTTTTCTATTCAAATGCATTATTTATCAATACTCCAACGTTTAATATTAATAGCAAGGATTTCGGAGTAAAAAGTTTAACTGTCATGGCGGACAACGATCAGCTGTTTTGATTAATATTTAGCTAAGACTCGTGACATTTCTGATTTGAGATTATAACACTGCAGAATAAAGCGGAAATGTTAATAAGAATAAATGCTTTCAAAAATAATAAATATTACATTTGTCGCATTACTTTTCATTTGCTTGTGTTCATTATTCAAGGTTACAGACATCATATCGAAGTATAGTCTATCGTATTTCCGTGGTCGTATGAATATAAACTTATTGTGGAACTAAGTGTTATTCGCTACTTCGTCCCCGTGGGCTTTAACTTTGGATTTTTCTGATTTTCTAACAGCAATAACTTCATGTACTAACGCACGTAACTTATAAATTCATTTTTTACAAGCCAATTGAAATAAAACGAATTAGAATATTTGTTTCTTTTGTCTGCATGTACGTACCTTTGTCCACGCTAATCTTGGATACGGTTTAGCCCATTTCAGTGTGTTTTTTACTAATATATTGGAGTTAACCTGTCCTAACATTTAATTGTCGTAATTTCAAGCGGTCTGTACTTAATAAAGTTATGTCAATTAGGATGTTCCGGATGTGTGTATATGAGAATTGTATATGAACTCTTATAAATCTGGTAACACCTGAAAATTGAAGTTCACATGAATGAAGTCTCGGGAACACTTTTTTCTTATGTGAGAAGAGTAGCAAACGAGCACGCAAACCACCTGATGTTGTTGAGAAATGAAACACAAGTAACAAAATTTATACGGCGGATTATGAGGGCGGCGATGGTACCTCCCTGGCCGAAATATAGTTCTCCCTCCTATAATATACATAACACTGGGTTTAAAAGAAAAAGCATCCCTTAAGGGTGGCAGGACTTGTATATAATATGTGTGTGGTGCAATCTTCGTGAGCCCACCCATTCATTACTTTCGGTCTGTACGTACGTTTAATGAGGTTACATTTACTATTTGTCTCCTTTTTTACGCTTTACACGTTGCGTAAGCTTCATAGTAACATTGTTGCGCTGTTACGTACCAGTTACGTATTTAAACGTGTAATAACCGGTAGCCAACATAGTTTATTAAATAAATTAATTTTATAACTTACTAACGTTTATAGGGCTATCTCAGAAATTATACAAATCTTGAAACTTACACTAAATTATTTATTACATTATTACAAATTTCACACATTTAGTTTAATTCCTTCGATCAGGCCACCATCTTGTGATCGTCCTCAAAAATGCCCTCTCCAAAGTACTCAATTTTTCCCGCCAATTCCTCAATGTACCAAGTTCAGAAAAAAAATATCTACTAACGCCGTTAGTATGACCAGTGCAAAAATAAAAATTATTAACAATGGATTAAAATACTTAACTTAAAAGACATTAAATAAAATGCTATTAAAATTACCAAAACCTTAAACGTTATCATGCGGCTTTGCCCGCCATAATTTAGTTTTAACGTCTGTTATAAACTGTAATACGTACTTAAAAAGCCGATTGTTTTTATATTTATTTTTGGCTCCATTTTTGAATAAAATAATGTGAGCAGTGTCTCGCATAGCCGATAACGAGACTAGAGATCCAGATACACTGAAAACAAATGAGGTAGATTACATCAGTAGGTTTTAAAGGATGCATTTTTCGAAATTCCTTTACTAAAAGTAAAAAATAGCTTGGCGTAAAAAGGAAAAAGTCAAGTTTTTCATTCGAATATCTAGGTATGTGTAAGGATAAATCTTACGATATCATTGGCCTTACCGCGACTTTTTAAAACCATCATATTTTATCTGAATATAGTCTGTAAGTAATGAAGAAAGTCTGTAAGTTTTTAACATGTTCTGTAAGTACAGTGTTTTTTTATCCAAATTAAATTTTATGGAATCTTCATTAAGCATCATTTTTTCAAATTATGTCCCGAAATACCGAATATCAAAATAATCTTAAAGTGACGCCTGTTTTAAAAAGTCATATTTAAACCCAGGACTAAAATCATATTATTATATTATATATAATAATCATAAATAACACTACACATCACTAAAATCTATCAAACCATTTAGATCATAGAGTGAGCAAAAGACATACGGAAATATACATACATACATACACTCTAAAAATATTACTCTCCTAGCAGTTAACTAAAAGTCTAGTTTGACCTTGTAAGTATTAAATTTTGTTTGATCTTGGAAGCAAGATAATGCATTCACTTGATTCTATTCAACATAATCCACCTTCAAGAACATAAGTTACAAGATTTTAGGAGCTAAAATTAGGTTTTTTCCATGTTAAATAGTATAAGAATTTTAGAACCATAAGGTTCTTTCCTTGATAAATTGCTTTTTTGGTAAAAGTTAAGGTTGTACGTAGCATTGCTTATGAGGAGCTTACATGGTCGTCACTTATAATTGTAGACAGACAATATGCAGCTAGTGTTCTGGGAACCACGCCGCATGGGCACGTACTGCCTTTAGATTGTTTAAGTTAGGTTTTTATTGTAATTAGTTTTAAGATTCTCATCATTGTAAATATGAAAATAAATAAATTTATAAACAATAAATCTAAACACAAGAATGGCTTTACAGCGGATTCTGAGTATGGTGTTGGTACTTCCCCCATCGAGCTATGGCCTTATCACCTATTACACTATTTGTTCATATAAAATGAGTTTATAACATATATAAGCCTCTTTTGGAGTTTCTTTCACCGCCTCTTCTCCAAAACGAAATACCTTACGAGTCGGTGGTAATTTATTGACGGTGAAAAAGAGTTCTGTAAGGGATCTACATTAAATAAAAATATTTTGATTTTGTGTCCTTGGTACTTAAATAAAGAATAATTATTGTTATTCTTTTTCTAAAATGTAAAATAAATTAGTTCCTTGTTATTTTAGTTTCTGAGTAGGTTAAAATCGATGTACCTACGCCATTTTCCTATAAGGCTAAAGCACGCTAAGTGTATAATCATCAGTGTGTTTTATTTGACAGAATCTATATTTTGGGCACAAGTTAAACGTTTTATTGGCACATAAAACGTGGTAATATAAATATCATTCTATATTAATGAACATAGTATAATTACTTGTATTTTTGACTGCAGCCGATTTTGTGTCTTATAGATGAGTACTTGTCAGTTCCAACTACCCGTAGAAGCCGGGAGCAATATCCACCAAAATGTGCAATTCGTATTCCGTATACAAATTGTCATTTTTTTAATAAAATGTCTAACAAGTCAGCTATAGCTATAGTTAACAACCCAGCCCGAGAGCTTAACGTGTGTATCAGACACGGAACCAAGTAATTATGTCACTAGCGGTCATTTATGCCGTCACCGATCGCGCTCCACGTAGACAAGCTTAAGATTTTTTACGTAGTCGCAGCTATGCGCGCTTCTGTCTTGTTTAACACTAAGATTTTGACTGCTGGCATTCATATCTTAAACCGAATCATCGTTGCGGAAGGCGGCACTAAACTGGAGCTGTTTTCTTGAGACTGGAGATGCGTCGACAATTTACAGAAATATTGTATTTTTTAGCATCCTTATAAAATTTACGTGTACACAGACGTTGTTTCCGCTCGCAGTCCTGTAGTGCCGACCCAAATATTGCACTTATGTTTGCTCGTTGTCCATACAAACATGTACGCACACAAGTGTGTACAAGCCGCATGCGCGTTACTCCGCGCAACAGAGCAGTTGTGTATTCCCCAGGTAGTGTTAGCTATGGGAAACACAACTTCGTCTACTCTATACGGATGCTGCAAAATTCAATAGGTGTGTGAATCTTCGGTGTGTTTCCAGTCTAGAAAAAATCTCCAGTCTGGTGCCGCATCACAACGCTGACCATTATAAATGTAAGCGCCACATCGCGCTCGTGTGCTGGCAGCCTTAGGTAGATTACTGTGTACGTCAGATGCTGTACGTAATTCTCTTATTAGGTCGCCTTCGGTTAAGTTGGATTTGTGTTACTAACCGTATAAAGTCTGTTTCTGGGGATTTGTATTACTAAACTTACAAAGTCTGTTCCTTAATAAAAATTGATCCACATTCCTAGAAATCAATGGACAGCTGAAACCATTGAACCTATCATCCTATTATAGCACATAGGTTATATATATAGTGTGAGCAGTAGGGACGGAATATTAGAAGCTCCATCGCTAGAGGAGTAAAATAGACGTTGAAAGATAGTATGAAATTTCGCAATATGGACTTTTGCGCGCGGAAAGCCGCAAAAGCTGCAAGACAGCTCAAATTCTGTCCGTGAGTTTGACATTTTAAAATTCTTGCGACAATCTCTGTACCGTAGAGAAAAGTAATATATACTTAAATTGTGAAATGCCAAAAAGTTTATCATACAATTAATTCCTCGTCTGATCGACGCCACGTGTGACGTGAGGGCTGGTTCATATCACGTGCAGGGAATTGCGACCGCCATTTAATGTGGAAATGCGGCTGAAGTTCTTGGCATCATGCACCATGGACACGAACTCCCTTTATATTGTTAAGGTTAAGCTTTTATTGTTATTAGTTTTAATTAATTGTTAAAAACACATCACATAATATTTGGCAAAATTAATTAGTCATAACTTTATAGTGTTTCCTGAAATACTTGAATATTAAATGGTGCATACATTGTTATTATTATGAATATTATAAAATTGCAGGAAATTTAGCGTTTTGCCGTGACGCAGTACCTTAATAGTAAGTTGTGTTACAACTCTCTCAGATCGTTCGCTAGCTCAGCCCACTTACTGAATGTCAGCGAACCTCAAATGGTAATCGTGACCTTTACGCTAATGTCTCAGGTTCGAATACACGTCGTTTGTGCCGCTGGTAGTGACAAAAATAGCTCACACTCAATCCCAGTACCTTCACTTCTAATTCGCAAAAGATATCAAATTGTGTCTGACCTTTGAGCTATTAATGGGTTAGGATTGAATATGTCGTTTGAGTGAAGAGTAGTGATAACAGTAGCTCACTCCAACTCTAAAATACCTTCGCTTATAACTTGCGAGATTGCATTTACTACTGATGAACAATTTCTAGGGTGAAGCATTGCTTGCACTTCGATGGAGAAGTGTTATAGACAGCTAATTTTTTACAGTGGAAGAGCAGCAAACAAGCGTGCAAGCCAACTGATGTTCAATTATTTCTGCAATCCACTGACATCCACAGACAACTTCAAACAGGACTGAAGTCCAGAGGATAGAGATAATGGACTCGCTTATAAGTGTGGTCTACAACCGTACACTCTCCAACCGAAACAAGACTTTACGGTTGATTATGAGGAGGACGGTGGCACATATACGACCCTGTATATGTACCTGTATATCTACGAACTGTCAAATGTATTTTTTCTGTGTGAGAAGAGTAGCAAACGAGCATGCAAACAATTTGATGTTAAGTAGTCGCAGCCCCACCCATCTGCGTACAACCACAAACAAGACCGAAATCCTATCCTACTTTGCTACTCCTGAGGACTAAGATGGCGGCCTCGCTTAAAAGTGTAGCCAGCAACCGCACCTCTCCAACCGAAATACAAGTAATGTTTACGGTGGATTATTTGCCTGTTCAAACTATAGTTCTCCCACCTTTAGATTTATTTCCATATTACAGAAGGTAAAGTTATTTTTTAATTAATGTTTATCTACATGTTTCATTACACGTTTATCCTCGTCCGCCACCTTCAAACATAAGGAAAATTACCTGTCCTTAACCCGGCCGACAAATAACACAGACATTATCACGAACATGTGAATTATAATATATATCTAAAACGATCATAACAAAGTGATGAACGTAAAATGTTATGTTCAAATAATTACGGTATTCAAAAACTTACATAACTTACGTAAATATTTTACTTTTTATTGATGTAAAAAAGAGGAGGTTTTTTATTTGAGTTTTCTTTTTTATGCTTGTTAACGCACAAATCCGTCATCTATAAATAGATTTGAAATAATCTTTATTTATCACTTATTTGAAAGGAAATACTTTCTCTGGTCCCAACAGAATTTTAAAATAATACATAGAATAGATATTCGAATTCAAACACAATTTACCACCCTATAAAGTAAAAATAGGAAGGAATGAAATTTTCAATTGAATTTACGTTTCAATTAGTTTTTTTTTTTATTGTGATAGAGTAAGAAACGGGCATGCAGGCCACCTGATGTTAAGTGGTCACTGCAGCCCATG